>JAZHYW010065274.1:0-36137 GCA_037355805.1 Ixodes ricinus | reverse complement strand
AGAATGCCGCAGAGCCAATCTACGAAGCGAGGACATTGTAAGCCATGCCTTCTGTTTCTAGGGTTGTCATTGGCTGTATGTATGCAGAAACTTACCAGAGTCCCTGGACGCAACTCCTCAGCAAAGAGCTTGAGCCTTTTCAGCAGAGAGCATTCCGGATGACGTCGGCTCTTGCGAATGGTCAACTTGTGTCTTCTAATAACCTATATGGGCGACTTTCTAGTCTTGGTTCGTCTATACAAAACGGGGTTCTAGGAGTTGTGGGAAGCTAACAGTCCACCTTATGCCTGCGTACGTTTTCGAACGTCAGTGGACAAAGAGCTTACGACCAGGCCGTTGCGAATTAAGTCACTCTTGCGTAGAAGACTTGATGATTCAGGGCCGGACCTCAGGCTTGCCTGAAAGACGGACGTGTGTCCGTGAGACGGTTCGGCTGAGAGGGTGTTGTCTCGTGGGCGAGGACTAGGCGTTTGGTGTCGCTCGTTCGAGGGCCCTGGAGGGTCCGATCGGCGGATCCTCCCTCGAAAGAGTTTCAAATTTCGGAGGCAGGTCCCGCCGCGCGGAAGGCCCAATGGCGGTTCCGTCCGATTTATCGCGTCACCCTGCGGCTTGGCCAATCGGTTATCTGGAAAGCTCGGCTGGGATATTCGAGCGCTGTTTGTCGTTTTTACAACGCCTACACACACAACACTGCTTGTCGTTTGAGTTTGAGGCAACGTAGTTGTATCGGTTTTCGGACTTGTTTCTTCTCTCAAGACTCGTTTCTTTTCTTCTTCAATTTTCTTTCCTTTTTATTTTTCTCTTTTTTTTGCGATTTTGTGATTTGAAGTTTTGATATATGAAAATATATCGAAACCGCGGGTGACCTGGTTAACTCGCAGCCGGGGATATTTATCTTTTCACAAATAGGTTCATTTACGCAATGTTTACGTTCAAGTAAATCGTACAAACAAGTTCAAACTTTGACGAAACTCAAGAACTTTGCTTAGGCAAGAAATTATTTTTTTGTAAAATTGTCACGAAAGGCAATTTGTGTTATACATTTCTATCTTTTTTCTTTTATTGCTAAAAAAGAGACAGATGGAAGCTCTACTTTGATTAGGTATACTTGGACCGAAAACTTCCGATGTTTATTTATAAAGAAAATCGGGCAAATGTTTTTAAATGTTCATTCACTTTTTTTTTTTAGATATCGGCGTATTTTGGTGATTTGTTTCGGACGGACGCTCAAAATCGGTTGTTATTGGCGAAGAAAAATCTCTCGAGAAAACCAAAGAGCTCAAGTCTAAGCGCTACGAGGATTTCGGCAAAACGCAATCCAGCTGGAGCAGAACGCAGCGCGACAGATACTGATTGGTCGCAGATATCGAGTTCCTGGTTGCCGGCCAATGTGCGCGTTCTGCGACGCTTCGTTCACTGACGCTCAACGTCGGAGTATATAAACTGCTATTTAGCCATTTTATTTTGTATTTTTATAGGTGTTTTTTTCGGTTACAACCGGAACGTGAAGGCACAATGTGCCACATTTGTGTCCGAACATTCATGAGCTTTCGTGATAATATCAGTATACATGCAGTTGTCGGTGCATAGCGCAGTGGTAGCGCATCCAGGTATCGCTCTTCTTCCGCGAATCTTAGTTTCTGCGCACGGTGAAACTCGACGAGAGTACGCCGCAAAGCGGCAGACGCGTCCGTCTTGGTGTTGACGCGTGCTATGACGCGGCGCAAGCTCGTCTGCTTTTGCACAGGGGTTGCGATGACGTCAGAAGATGCCGAGCTCTGATTGGCTCTGACTGAAGGATAGTGGGTAGACCTCAAGGCAGCTTGCTTTGACGTCTACCCACTATCCTTCAATCAGAGCCAATCAGAGCTCGGCGTCTTTCTGACGTCACCACAACCCCTGCAAAAGAAGCAGACGAACTTGCGCCCCGCATAGCGTCGCGCTCGTTAAGACGCCGCGAGACGCGCTGGTGGTGGCGACGCTGACGCGAGTGATGACGTTTGAGGCCTTGATTCTACAGGTGGTAGTGGCTGTATACGCCCTGTTTCTCTTCTCTACTTTTCATTTGTCTTAGCTTCGATATTGATTCAAGTTTCACGTCTTGCGGCACGTGTCTGCGGCGCGCGCGCTTCCGGGCCGTAACGTGAGAAGCGTCCGCCATTTGTCGAATCGATGTCGGGGATTTTATTGTTGCCGCCGCGAAAGAACGCGGCAAACAATGTGCGTCGAGATGAAAGCGACCGCGTTGCGTTGTGCTGCGGATGGAGCCCGCGGCAACCGTTGTCGCGGCCCCAATAGATAGGCTCGCTTCGGCGTATACCAACGACAACGTTGGCGCTTAGAATCATTGTTGCCAGTTATCCCAAGCTTATCTGGAATCGCGGGAAATGCTTTGTACTTTTCTTTTCCCGACCTCCAGAGTTGTTCAGACAGCCCGCGACGATGTAAAAATGATTTCGTCCGAACTTTCCTAGTACCGTTATGCGCGTAACGCTGAGGAAGCCGCATTTTCGAATTGTAACAATCTTGCTCTGCACTAAGAACCAAAATAACAATGCCCACAAGAAAAGAAAAAAAAACGAATGGAGTGCATAGAGCCATTAAAGTAGCTATGCTTAAAGTATTGACGCTCTACCAACCTCTCTGACTTTTTTGGGTGCCGCCACTTTGGTGCTTGTGTAGAGCGGGCTCAATAGACCATTTTTAAAATTCAGTACCATCTGGTGGCTCAAATATCAGTTTAACTTCCACCGTACATAATAACGGTAATCTACTTTTTTTTTCTGGAGGGGGTACCATCACTTTCGCTAATTAAGAGCAGTCGAGAATGTGTGTTTTCTCCTTACAATTCTTTCTGGACCTCACAGTTTCAATGGTGACAAGTATACAACCGGTAAGGACGGAGCACCGACCCCCATTGAAGCCGTGATCATATTTTATACATCAAGGGACTGTGAGGCCAATTATGTGCCGCCAACAGATTGACATGAACCCGAGTTAGAAATGAACGCTTGCGCAGCTCTTGTGTTCAATTCCTGGGTGATTTCACCGACGTCATTTTGTCCACCATTTTGTTGTTATGACCAGTCTGGCGTGCGCAGAAGGCGAGCACTCCGAAGATTCACATCACACCCTTAATTTGGTAGTGCATAAAAGCTTATAAGTTTCATCACGCTGACATCTGACAACAAAATGGCGGATTGACGTCATGTGAAAACACCCTATAGGGCTCGCATCATCCACTTCGAAGAATCTTCTTCCATCATCAATAAAAATGAAAATAAATGTGAGTGTATGTTTATCCAGCCGGAAGTTAGTCTACCTGGTGTCTGGTGTCTCAGCTGTAGATGAGCAATCATAGGACAGTGCCGTACAACCGCT
Source organism: Ixodes ricinus (assembly GCA_037355805.1). Lineage (NCBI taxonomy): Eukaryota > Metazoa > Arthropoda > Arachnida > Ixodida > Ixodidae > Ixodes > Ixodes ricinus. The sequence goes on along the minus strand of JAZHYW010065274.1, from coordinate 32,756 downwards.
AGTAATACACCACGATGGCACGACAGGTACGACGCTCATCCAGATCGAAACGCGTCAGGAGTGGGGATTGGACCCAGGATCCCCGGGTTCTGCAGCGCGAGCTTTCACTCCACGTGCTCCGAGCTGGTGTGCGCTAAAGTCACTGGATCCTGGGAAAGTAGCGCCATTGCCTTCCCTTCCTGCTAGCCGGACACAAACAGATACTAACATACAGACGACCAAAACCTTGCAAGGCGATTGGCTAACCTGTCTACGTTGCCATGGAAATCGCCATCTCGGTCGTCATTGAAATCTTCGAAGCTTCCAGAGGGTCGTTCTAAACCAGTCGCGCCAAGATCATCATGGAGCGTCATCGTACTGGAAGCGTTCCTCACCAATATAAGCGTCTTTGGCACTGTGTATGCTCTCAACTTATCGATGCCCATCTCCACGAATCTCTTACAATTATATTGTTCTTCTTGCGTATTTCAAAACAGTAAACTTATTTTTCAGTGCCTCCAAGCACCGACACAGCATCTGGTGGTGGTACGAAGATGTACGCTTGTTTCGCCGGTGTGTGGATAGCAAATTCTCGGTATGCAAGAAACGTCTCCATAAAGCTACCCGTCACCAGCGAATTTAGATCGGCTCACCAAGAACGGAGGGGTCAAGGAGAAATTGCTCATTTCACGGACCAAGATGGCGACCATACGGGGAGCTGGCGCTATACTTTCCCAGGATCCAGCGACTTTAGTATGCGCTAAAGAGCTAGTCCACTCTGCGCCAAACACAAATTAATCTGCTTAAAAAAAATTAAATTCGTTATGGGTAAGTTTTTACAGCCTTCAAGTTACTCTGCTTTCAACCAACGGCTTATCTCTCAGTTGTAAATGAGCAATGTTAGCCAGTGCAGTACAACCACTAGCTTGGAGTCTTTAACGTGCACCACGCAGCATAGTGATACACGACCGCGCGCCGGTACGATGCTCATCCAGAACGAAACGAGCAGGAGTGGGGTTGGTTGAACCCAGCATCCTGAGTTCTGCAGCCTGCGTGCTTTCGCTCCACGTGCTCGAGGTGCATGGTGTGCGCTAGGCCACCCAGTTCGTCTGCTTCTTTTTCACGGGTTGCTGGTGACGTCAGAGAGACGTAGGCTCCGATTGGCTCTTATTGAAGGATAGTGGGTAGACCTCAAGGCGGCTTCGCATAGTGTGCGCTTTGCTTTAGGGTGAAGCATGACATCAAACCATCTTGTTCCAAACGCTTCTTTGTTGTTGTTGTTCTTGTGGTTCTGAAGTGCGTGAAAGAGCGTGTTCCTGCATGCGCTTGTTGCGCTGACTGTGCTACAACGACATTTTGTTCTCGATGATTTATTTTTTTTCATTTTTTCCCGCGAGCGCGCTGTCGGCATCAAGTACTATACAAAGGATGGCATATCACCCTTAACAGAAGGACGTTGAGACATCAGCCCACTCGGCTACGGTGGCTAACAGTGGCCACCGATCCCCCATCAGTGTCCAGAAGGCCGCCATTACACTCGGGGACAACTTTTTCTGGCATTTCCAAAGAAGTGAAGACCGCGCGATCACAGCGGTGATCGGCGCTCAATGTGCGCGAGCGCACGGGTACCGATAATTTTGGCTTAATTGACAAAGATGACATTCCTCAGATGATGATGATAGCGATGAAAGTGATCAGATTGAATTTCGGAAAGGGACTAAGTCAACTTTCCGCAGGGAGAGGCCGGTCGGTCAGGATGGTGACGACCAATGATGGTGTTCGCCCGATGGAAGTCCCCCGGGAAGTCGAATAAGAAAAAAACACTAAAAGGTGTTCGATCCCGCTGGACACATTACGACGTTGGTTGGTTTACGATCGCCAGTGTGGCCACGTTTATTTCAAAACAAAACGACAACATATCAACTGTAATTTACAATTCAAAACTCCCAAAATTACAACCCATACTTTAGCCCCAGTCTCACCAGCCGAATCTTCCTGATCTCAAAAGCCGACTCCCTGAGAATCCTCTCGGCAGCCCTTTTCTATACTCGTAGGGGCCTCCTTTCCCTCTAAAGACGAATCAATCACTTCAAATTTAACCATTGTCACGTGGTACACTCTTACCCAATGATCAGCGAGCTGTCAACGTGACCCCTCTCGACACTTCAACGGTCAAACCCAAATTCCTTCTAGAGTCACTACATGCTTTCGTCGCCATCTGACTGGCACCACCAAGTTAAGTTATTGCGTCGACTAAAAGCGAAGTTTCTACACTAAGCGGCGAAATACGCCGGACACAAGCACACCCGCTTAAAAGCCACAAGCGCGGACAAAAGCCCAAGACACGTGTGTTCCGGCGCCCCAAACTGAAACCCGATCCGTTTGTAGACGACCGGAGTCCGACTCTCCTCTACCGAGCCCCGCGGCTGGAAGCCCCCGCGCGCGAGAGAACAAGACGACTCCCCGCTCATGCTCTCAACCCCTGCCGCGGTCCTGCGAGCAAACGCCCAGAAATGTGGACACAAACATAGGCAGATAAAAAAAAATACAATGCCGACGCCACTGTAGAAAGATAGATTTTCTAAAACAAATCTTACTTATTTCAAACCAAGAAAACAACCTCGTTTACTTAACAGACTATATTGACGCTTTCCAAAATCTATCCAACGCTGACGATAGATTGACAGCGTTTCTGGATGCTCAGGCACGTGATTGGATCGAGATGCTTGGCCGAACGCTTATCCTGTAGACCTCGTGTCCACGTACTATGCTCAGGCTATGTGATGAAGCGCGTAATGGCGGACAGGCGTTGGTGCGGACTGTTGAAAGGGCCATAATGACGCACATCGACGACGAAAGCGCGACTTCCCTGGAGCCTAGAGCAATGATATCAAGACTCAGGCGATAATGCCGCCATCGTGTTGCAGGCTGTTGTAGCCGTTTCAGGAGAACGAAAAGCATTTCCGCTTATTTCAGATAAAGCTTCGGATGAACTCTGGCAGCAACAACAGCAGCTTCAACAACAACAACCCAGAAAACAACAACAATAACAATATTAATAATAATAATAATAATAAATGTAATTTACTTTGCCAAAAGTATACTGTTGGAAGGTGAAAAGGGAAAAAACCTGTAATGCATTATACGGCAATCAAATGCAAAAGGTTGCAAGCGAGCTGGACAAGAATGACGAAAATACTCCCTGGAGAAGGGGAACAAGAGGGACAAAGGACAAACACAAACCTCCAAACACAGCCAGGTGACTGGTGCGCGACCGAAAAAATCCGCCTGGTCCGGGTATGGAACTCGGGACCTCTCCATTTCCAGTGGAGCGCTCTACCAACTGAGCTAACCAGGGGTTAGACGTCAGTAGAGCAAACGGGTTTTATCAGCTGCCACCAGTCTAACACCAACAAGGATGAAGCTTGCAATTTTGAGGTTATGATTATAATGCGGTTAAATGCAAAGGTGCAAGCGAGCTGGACAAGAATGACGAAAATACTCCCTGGAGAAGGGGAAACAAGAGGGACAAAGGACAAACACAAACCTCCAAACACAGCCAGGTGACTGGTGCGCGACCGAAAAATCCGCCTGGTCCGGGTATGGAACTCGGGACCTCTCCATTTCCAGTGGAGCGCTCTACCAACTGAGCTAACCAGGGGTTAGACGTCAGTAGAGCAAACGGGTTTTATCAGCTGCCACCAGTCTAACACCAACAAGGATGAAGCTTGCAATTTTGAGGTTATGATTATAATGCGGTTAAATGCAAAGGTGCAAGCGAGCTGGACAAGAATGACGAAAATACTCCCTGGAGAAGGGGAACAAGAGGGACAAAGGACAAACACAAACCTCCAAACACAGCCAGGTGACTGGTGCGCGACCGAAAAAATCCGCCTGGTCCGGGTATGGAACTCGGGACCTCTCCATTTCCAGTGGAGCGCTCTACCAACTGAGCTAACCAGGGGTTAGACGTCAGTAGAGCAAACGGGTTTTATCAGCTGCCACCAGTCTAACACCAACAAGGATGAAGCTTGCAATTTTGAGGTTATGATTATAATGCGGTTAAATGCAAAGGTGCAAGCGAGCTGGACAAGAATGACGAAAATACTCCCTGGAGAAGGGGAACAAGAGGGACAAAGGACAAACACAAACCTCCAAACACAGCCAGGTGACTGGTGCGCGACCGAAAAAATCCGCCTGGTCCGGGTATGGAACTCGGGACCTCTCCATTTCCAGTGGAGCGCTCTACCAACTGAGCTAACCAGGGGTTAGACGTCAGTAGAGCAAACGGGTTTTATCAGCTGCCACCAGTCTAACACCAACAAGGATGAAGCTTGCAATTTTGAGGTTATGATTATAATGCGGTTAAATGCAAAGGTGCAAGCGAGCTGGACAAGAATGACGAAAATACTCCCTGGAGAAGGGGAACAAGAGGGACAAAGGACAAACACAAACCTCCAAACACAGCTAGGTGACTGGTGCGCGACCGAAAAAATCCGCCTGGTCCGGGTATGGAACTCGGGACCTCTCCATTTCCAGTGGAGCGCTCTACCAACTGAGCTAACCAGGGGTTAGACGTCAGTAGAGCAAACGGGTTTTATCAGCTGCCACCAGTCTAACACCAACAAGGATGAAGCTTGCAATTTTGAGGTTATGATTATAATGCGGTTAAATGCAAAGGTGCAAGCGAGCTGGACAAGAATGACGAAAATACTCCCTGGAGAAGGGGAACAAGAGGGACAAAGGACAAACACAAACCTCCAAACACAGCTAGGTGACTGGTGCGCGACCGAAAAAATCCGCCTGGTCCGGGTATGGAACCCGGGACCTCTCCATTTCCAGTGGAGCGCTCTACCAACTGAGCTAACCAGGGGTTAGACGTCAGTAGAGCAAACGGGTTTTATCAGCTGCCACCAGTCTAACACCAACAAGGATGAAGCTTGCAATTTTGAGGTTATGATTATAATGCGGTTAAATGCAAAGGTGCAAGCGAGCTGGACAAGAATGACGAAAATACTCCCTGGAGAAGGGAACAAGAGGGACAAAGGACAAACACAAACCTCCAAACACAGCCAGGTGACTGGTGCGCGACCGAAAAAATCCGCCTGGTCCGGGTATGGAACTCGGGACCTCTCCATTTCCAGTGGAGCGCTCTACCAACTGAGCTAACCAGGGGTTAGACGTCAGTAGAGCAAACGGGTTTTATCAGCTGCCACCAGTCTAACACCAACAAGGATGAAGCTTGCAATTTTGAGGTTATGATTATAATGCGGTTAAATGCAAAGGTGCAAGCGAGCTGGACAAGAATGACGAAAATACTCCCTGGAGAAGGGGAACAAGAGGGACAAAGGACAAACACAAACCTCCAAACACAGCCAGGTGACTGGTGCGCGACCGAAAAAATCCGCCTGGTCCGGGTATGGAACTCGGGACCTCTCCATTTCCAGTGGAGCGCTCTACCAACTGAGCTAACCAGGGGTTAGACGTCAGTAGAGCAAACGGGTTTTATCAGCTGCCACCAGTCTAACACCAACAAGGATGAAGCTTGCAATTTTGAGGTTATGATTATAATGCGGTTAAATGCAAAGGTGCAAGCGAGCTGGACAAGAATGACGAAAATACTCCCTGGAGAAGGGGAACAAGAGGGACAAAGGACAAACACAAACCTCCAAACACAGCTAGGTGACTGGTGCGCGACCGAAAAAATCCGCCTGGTCCGGGTATGGAACCCGGGACCTCTCCATTTCCAGTGGAGCGCTCTACCAACTGAGCTAACCAGGGGTTAGACGTCAGTAGAGCAAACGGGTTTTATCAGCTGCCACCAGTCTAACACCAACAAGGATGAAGCTTGCAATTTTGAGGTTATGATTATAATGCGGTTAAATGCAAAGGTGCAAGCGAGCTGGACAAGAATGACGAAAATACTCCCTGGAGAAGGGGAACAAGAGGGACAAAGGACAAACACAAACCTCCAAACACAGCTAGGTGACTGGTGCGCGACCGAAAAAATCCGCCTGGTCCGGGTATGGAACTCGGGACCTCTCCATTTCCAGTGGAGCGCTCTACCAACTGAGCTAACCAGGGGTTAGACGTCAGTAGAGCAAACGGGTTTTATCAGCTGCCACCCGTCTAACACCAACAAGGATGAAGCTTGCAATTTTGAGGTTATGATTATAATGCGGTTAAATGCAAAGGTGCAAGCGAGCTGGACAAGAATGACGAAAATACTCCCTGGAGAAGGGGAACAAGAGGGACAAAGGACAAACACAAACCTCCAAACACAGCTAGGTGACTGGTGCGCGACCGAAAAAATCCGCCTGGTCCGGGTATGGAACTCGGGACCTCTCCATTTCCAGTGGAGCGCTCTACCAACTGAGCTAACCAGGGGTTAGACGTCAGTAGAGCAAACGGGTTTTATCAGCTGCCACCAGTCTAACACCAACAAGGATGAAGCTTGCAATTTTGAGGTTATGATTATAATGCGGTTAAATGCAAAGGTGCAAGCGAGCTGGACAAGAATGACGAAAATACTCCCCGGAGAAGGGGAACAAGAGGGACAAAGGACAAACACAAACCTCCAAACACAGCTAGGTGACTGGTGCGCGACCGAAAAAATCCGCCTGGTCCGGGTATGGAACTCGGGACCTCTCCATTTCCAGTGGAGCGCTCTACCAACTGAGCTAACCATGGGGTTAGACGTCAGTAGAGCAAACGGGTTTTATCAGCTGCCACCAGTCTAACACCAACAAGGATGAAGCTTGCAATTTTGAGGTTACGATTATAATGCGGTTAAATGCAAAGGTGCAAGCGAGCTGGACAAGAATGACGAAAATACTCCCTGGAGAAGGGGAACAAGAGGGACAAAGGACAAACACAAACCTCCAAACACAGCTAGGTGACTGGTGCGCGACCGAAAAAATCCGCCTGGTCCGGGTATGGAACTCGGGACCTCTCCATTACCAGTGGAGCGCTCTACCAACTGAGCTAACCAGGGGTTAGACGTCAGTAGAGCAAACGGGTTTTATCAGCTGCCACCAGTCTAACACCAACAAGGATGAAGCTTGCAATTTTGAGGTTATGATTATAATGCGGTTATAATGCAAAGGTGCAAGCGAGCTGGACAAGAATGACGAAAATAATCCCTGGAGAAGGGAACAAGAGGGACAATGGACAAACACAAACCTCCAAACACAGCTGGGTGACTGGTGCGCGACCGAAAAAATCCGCCTGGTCCGGGTATGCGAACCCGGGACCTCTCCATTTCAGTGGAGCGCTCTACCAACTGAGCTAACCAGGGGTTAGGACGTCAGTAGAGCAAACGGGTTTTTCATCAGCTGCCACCAGTCTAACACCAACAAGGGTGAAGCTTGCAATTTTGAGGTTATGATTATAATGCGGTTAAAATGCAAAGGTGCAAGCGAGCTGGACAAGAATGACGAAAATAATCCCTGGAGAAGGGGAACAAGAGGGACAAAGGACAAACACAAACCTCCAAACACAGCCAGGTGACTGGTGCGCGACCGAAAAAATCCGCCTGGTCCGGGTATCGAACTCGGGACCTCTCCATTTCCAGGTGGAGCGCTCTACCAACTGAGCTAACCAGGGGTTAGACGTCAGTAGAGCAAACGGGTTTTATCAGCTGCCACCAGTCTAACACCAACAAGGATGAAGCTTGCAAATTTAAGGTTATGATTATAATGCGGTTAAATGCAAAGGTGCAAGCGAGCTGGACAAGAATGACGAAAATAATCCCTGGAGAAGGAGAACAAGAGGGACAAAGGACAAACACAAATCTCCAAACACAGCTAGGTGACTGGTGCGCGACCGAAAAGATCCGCCTGGATCGGGTATCGAACCGGGACCTCTCATGTACAGTGGAGCGCTCTACCTTAACTGAGCTAACCAGGAGTTAGACGTCAGTAGAGCAAACGGGTTTTACCACCTGCCACCAGTCTAACACCAACAAGGGTGAAGCTTGCAAATTTAAGGTTATGATTATACGTGCAATTAAATGCAAAGGTGCAAGCGAGCTGGACAAGAATGATGTGAAAATAATCCCTGGAGAAGGGGAACAAGAGGGACAAAGGACAAACACAAATCTCCAACCAGCTAGGTGACTGGTGCGCGACCGAAAAATCCGCCTGGTCCGGGTATCGAACCCGGGACCTCTCCATTGCAGGTGGAGTGCTCTACCAACTGAGCTAACCAGGGGTTAGACGTCAGTAGAGCAAACGGTTTTATCAGCTGCCACCAGTCTAACTTACGCAACAAGGGTGAAGCTTGCACGTTGAGGTTATGATTATACTGCGGTAAATGCAAGGTGAAGCGAGCTGGACAAGAATGATGAAAATACGTCCCTGGAGAAGGGAACAAGAGGGACAAAGGACAAACACAAATCTCCAAACACAGCTAGGTGACCAGGCAGCACCGAACAATCCGCCTGGTCCGGGTATCGCGAACCTGGGACCTCTCCATTTCCGGTGGAGCGCTCTACCAACTGAGCTAACCAGGGTTAGACGTCAGTAGAGCAAACGGGTCTTATCAGCTGCCACCAGTCTAACACCAACAAGGGTAAGCTTGCAATTTAAGGTTATGATTATAATGCAGTTAAATGCAAAGGTGCAAGCGAGCTGGACAAGAATGATGAAAATAATCCCTGGAGAAGGGGAACAAGAGGGACAAAGGACAAACACAAATCTCCAAACACAGCTGAGGTGACTGGTGCGCGACCGAAAAATCCGCCTGGTCCGGGTATGGAATCCGGACCTCTCCATTACAGGTGGAGCGCTCTACCAACTGAGCTAACCAGGGGTTAGACGTCAGTAGAGCAAACAGGTTTTATCAGCTGCCACCAGTCTAACACCAACAAGGGTGAAGCTTGCAATTGAAGGTTATGATTATAATGCAATTAAATGCAAAGGTGCAAGCAAGCTGGACAAGAATGATGAAAATAATCCCTGGAGAAGGGGAACAAGAGGACAAAGGACAAACACAAACCTCCAAACACAGCTAGGTGGACTGGTGCGCGACCGAAAAAATCCGCCTGGTCCGGGTATCGAATTCAGGACCTCTCATTTCCGGTGGGCGCTCTACCAACTGAGCTAACCAGGGTTAGACGTCAGTGAGCAAACGGGTTTTATCAGCTGCCACAGTCTAACACCAACAGGATGAAGCCTACAAATTTAAGGTTATGATTATAATGCAGTTAAATGCAAAGGTGCAAGCGAGCTGGACAAGAATGACGAAAATAATCCCTGGAGAAGGGGAACAAGAGGGACAAAGGACAAACACAAATCTCCAACACAGCTAGGTGACTGGTGCGCGACTCGAAAAGATCCGCCTGGTCCAGGTATCGAACCCGGGACCTCTCCATTGCAGGTGGAGCGCTCTACCAACTGAGCTAACCAGGGGTTAGACGTCAGTAGAGCAAACGGGTCTTATCAGCTGCCACCAGTCTAACACTAACAAGGGTGAAGCTTGCAATTTTAGAGGTTATGATTATAATGCAATTAAATGCAAAGGTGCAAGCGAGCTGGACAAGAATGATAAATAATCCCTGAGAAGGGAACAAGAGGGACAAAGGACAAACACAAATCTCCAAACACAGCTAGGTGACTGGGCGCGACAAAAATCCGCCTGGTCCGGGTATCGAACTCAGGACCTCTCCATTCCAGGTGGAGCGCTCTACCAACTGAGCTAACCAGGGGTTAGACGTCAGTAGAGCAAACGGGTTTTATCAGCTGCCACCAGTCTAACACCAACAAGGGTGAAGCTTGCAATTTAAGGTTATGATTATAATGCAATTAAATGCAAAGGTGCAAGCGAGCTGGACAAGAATGATGAAAATAATCCCTGGAGAAGGGGAACAAGAGGGACAAAGGACAAACACAAATCTCCATACATACTAGGTGACTGGTGCGCGACCGAAAAATCCGCCTGGTCCGGGTATCGAACCCGGGACCTCTCCATTACAGGTGGAGCGCTCTACCAACTGAGCTAACCAGAGGTTAGACGTCAGTAGAGCAAACAGGTTTTATCAGCTGCCACCAGTCTAACACCAACAAGCGAGTGAAGCTTGCAATTAAGGTTATGATTATAATGCAATTAAATGCAAAGGTGCAAGCGAGCTGGACAAGAATGATGAAAATAATCCCTGGAGAAGGGGAACAAGAGGGACAAAGGACAAACACAACATCTCCAAACACAGCTAGATGACTGGTGCGCGACGGAAAAAATCCGCCTGGTCCGGGTATCAGAACCCGGGACCTCTCCAATTCAGGTGGAGCGCTCTACCAACTGGGCTAACCAGGGGTTAGACGTCGTAGAGCAAACGGGTCTTATCAGCTGCCACCAGTCTAACACTAACCAAGGGTGAAGCTGCACTTTGAGGTTATGATTATAATGCGATTAAATGCAAAGGTGCAAGCGGAGCACTGGACAAGAATGATGAAAATAATCCCTGGAGAAGGGAACAAGAGGGACAAAGGACAAACACAAATCTCCAACACACAGCTAGGTGACTGGTGCGCGACCGAAAAAATCCGCCTGGTCCGGGTATCGAACCCGGGACCTCTCCATTACCAGGTGGAGCGCTCTACCAACTGAGCTAACCAGGGGTTAGACGTCAGTAGAGCAAACGGGTTTTATCAGCTGCCACCAGTCTAACACCAACAAGGGTGAAGCTTGCAATATTAAGGTTATGATTATAACTGCAATTAAATGCAAAGGTGCAAGCGAGCTGGACAAGAATGATGAAAATAATCCCTGGAGAAGGGGAACAAGAGGGACAAAGGACAAACACAAATCTCCAAACACAGCTAGGTGACTGGTGCGCGACCGAGAAAAATCCGCCTGGTCCGGGTATCGAACCCGGGACCTCTCCATTACAAGGTGGAGCGACTCTACCAACTGAGCTAACCAGGGTTAGACGTCAGTAGAGCAAACCGGGTTTTATCAGCTGCCACCAGTCTAACACCAACAAGGGTGAAGCTTGCAATATTGAAGGTTATGATTATAATGCAATTAAATGCAAAGGTGCAAGCGAGCTGGACAAGAATGATGAAAATAATCCCTGGAGAAGGGAACAAGAGGGACAAAGGACAAACACAAATCTCCAAACACAGCTAGGTGACTGGTGCGCGACCGAAAAAATCCGCCTGGTCCGGGTATCGAACCCGGGACCTCTCCATTACAGGTGGAGCGCTCTACCAACTGAGCTAACCAGGGGTTAGACGTCAGTAGAGCAAACAGGTTTTATCAGCTGCCACCAGTCTAACACCAACAAGGATGAAGCTTGCAATTTAAGGTTATGATTATAATGCAATTAAATGCAAAGGTGCAAGCGAGCTGGACAAGAATGATGAAAATAATCCCTGGAGAAGGGGAACAAGAGGGACAAAGGACAAACACAAATCTCCAAACACAGCTAGGTGACTGGTGCGCGACCGAAAAAATCCGCCTGGTCCGGGTATCGAACCCGGGACCTCTCCATTACAGGTGGAGCGCTCTACCAACTGAGCTAACCAGGGGTTAGACGTCAGTAGAGCAAACGGGTTTTATCAGCTGCCACCAGTCTAACACCAACAAGGAGTGAAGCTTGCAATTTAAGGTTATGATTATAATGCAATTAAATGCAAAAGGTGCAAGCGAGCTGGACAAGAATGATGAAAATAATCCCTGGAGAAGGGGAACAAGAGGGACAAAGGACAAACACAAATCTCCAAACACAGCTAGGTGACTGGTGCGCGACCGAAAAAATCCGCCTGGTCCGGGTATCGGACCCGGGACCTCTCCATTACAGGTGGAGCGCTCTACCAACTGAGCTAACCAGGGGTTAGACGTCAGTAGAGCAAACGGGTTTTATCAGCTGCCACCAGTCTAACACCAACAAGGGTGAAGCTTGCAATTTAAGGTTATGATTATAATGCAATTAAATGCAAAGGTGCAAGCGAGCTGGACAAGAATGATGAAAATAATCCCTGGAGAAGGGAACAAGAGGGACAAAGGACAAACACAAATCTCCAAACACAGCTAGGTGACTGGTGCGCGACCGAAAAAATCCGCCTGGTCCGGGTATCGAACCCGGGACCTCTCCATTACAGGTGGAGCGCTCTACCAACTGAGCTAACCAGGGGTTAGACGTCAGTAGAGCAAACGGGTTTATCAGCTGCCACCAGTCTAACACCAACAAGGGTGAAGCTTGCAATTTAAGGTTATGATTATAATGCAATTAAATGCAAAGGTGCAAGCGAGCTGGACAAGAATGATGAAAATAATCCCTGGAGAAGGGGAACAAGAGGGACAAAGGACAAACACAAATCTCCAACACAGCTAGGTGACTGGTGCGCGACCGAAAAAATCCGCCTGGTCCGGGTATCGAACCCGGGACCTCTCCATTACAGGTGGAGCGCTCTACCAACTGAGCTAACCAGGGGTTAGACGTCAGTAGAGCAAACGGGTTTTATCAGCTGCCACCAGTCTAACACCAACAAGGGTGAAGCTTGCACATTTGAGGTTATGATTATAATGCAATTAAATGCAAAGGTGCAAGCGAGCTGGACAAGAATGATGAAAATAATCCCTGGAGAAGGGGAACAAGAGGGACAAAGGACAAACACAAATCTCCAAACACAGCTAGGTGACTGGTGGCGACCGAAAAAATCCGCCTGGTCCGGGTATCGAACCCGGGACCTCTCCATTACAGGTGGAGCGCTCTACCAACTGAGCTAACCAGGGTTAGACGTCAGTAGAGCAAACGGGACTAGCAAGCAGCAACGGCTTGCTAGTCCCGAGCAACCTTAGATAGACAGTTGAGTCGCGGGCGTCGTAAACTATTTACACGTTATTAGGAGATAAATTAAAAGCATGAAAGGAGGTAATTTACACCGAAAGAAAGGGGATACAATACAAAACCATTAGTATCATTATATAATGCAAAATAAATTTGAACAGACTGCAGCATTAGCAGACAAAATGTGGCAAAAAATAAGTTCAACCCCACAATTAACACTTCTGTTGGCTTTGGTTTGAGATGAGTATGACTAGTTCCCGCCAAGCTGCTCGTCGACACATTCTTAAGTTCTATATTTCCTACTGAACTGCTTCAGTGTAGTCAGAAGGGTGTGGCTGATGTAGTGTGGTGTCCGTAATTAGTTCTAAAAGATAATATCTCCCATCGGTTCGCAGTTCGCGTTGGATATCGTATATATACCCTTTTGTTAGGTTTGCTAAGTCTTCGAGATAATGTTGAGATAGATTTTTTCCACCATATATTTTGAACATAAAAGATATTTGCGTAAATCAAAAATGTTCACTACTTAAGTTTATTAAAAACAATGTTCGTCGGATAAACCAGTATAACATGAGAAATAAGCTTCTTAATATTTTTTTGTAATATAAATATATCTTGAAGATTGGTATATGTAGTGGTTCCCCGTATAAGATGGCCATAATTTATGTAAGTAAAATAATTAATTATATAATAATAACTTTGTTTTAAGAGGCAACAATGATTTTAAGAACAGATATCCTATGGCTAGGTGGTGCAAGCTACCGCTCGTTATAGAAGGTCGCATCCATTAGCATTCATTCATCCATGCGATGGCTGAACCGTCGTTATTCTGAAGCGTAGTTTATTTGGTGCACTATAAATATATGTCAGAACCAACTACAGCGCACATAAAAGCCACATCAGTGCGCCCGAAGCTTCGCCAAGCTACGTGTATATTATACAGCTCCTCGATTCCGGCTGGCTTACCAGTCCGACTGAAAGAAACTTGTAGTGCATCACACGAACAAAGATAGAAGACGTACAGTCTGCGCGCTGACGCGCGGCTCGGGAAGTCGAAGCCATGCATAATTAAGCGGGAAAGAGCGCGTAAAATAAATTAGTGAGCAACGACACGAAACAACTTGCAAGAGGCGCGAAATTGCACGGTGAAACATAGATGTCGCGCTACACATACGCTTGCCGCCGCGTGTCAAGCGTATATATATAGTATACGTATGTGTTTATTCGAAAGAATAAAAGAAAACGAAAGCAAGAGACACTCTGCCCCACTATTTCTGGAGCAAATGCTCTACTCAATAAAAAAAAAAAAAAAAAACTGGTAGATGAAACACCTGAGCACGGCGCCTAGGGGCTCACGGCATTCTTCATCAGGAAAACTTAGCACGCGGCATATAAACTTGATAGCAGTTCCTGGAAAGAAGATACTGGCGCTAATCGGGTTTAAAGCCTGGCGCTTTTACCAGAACTTCCCATTCTCACCGGAATCAGCAATCACGCGTTGATCGCGTGACCTTTCCACCAGCCAATCAGCGTCGAGCTTCGCGGTCGATTTTTTGGTCTTCGCTATAAGTCTGCCTCTCCTCCCCCCCCCTTTCCCTTCCCTCTCACGAGTCAAAAAACGGTTCACATTAAAAACACGTTTTTTTTTTCTTTTGGCGGTACAGAACTTGTAAACAATCACTGTGATGCATAAGCGTACATGTTCATAGATCGACGATCCGACGCGGTTTTTTTTTTTTTCCAAACTACCCAAACTAATCACTGTTTCGGACTACCCAAGTTTTATTCTTCCTGCAGCGTACTATTTATTATCTCTAAATTCAAAGTGGCTGTTGGGAAATGGCAAAGGAAGGTTATGCCAGGTACAACATTCAAATGTTTGCAAGAGCAAGGAGAGCAGTCTAAAAACACAATATTAGGCACGTTTTCTTTGTTTGTTTGTTTTTCGTGTTTTTCGTTTTTTTTTTTCACTAAACCAATAACCTTATTGTAGCCTGTCGGGAACAATCTGTACCACCCGAAAATTACAAGATATTGTGTATCACGTTTTTTTTTTGTTTTTTTTTTTGTGTAGCCACTAGAGCCATTTAGCCTCTCAGACCAAATTTGAACGTTCAATAACGTCGCGAAGAAAGTTATTGTGTTTTGTAATTTAGGTTATACAGATCAGGCATGTCCACTAACGTGTTAAACCAATTTTGAGGCAACTCAGTGACTACCTACATCGACTACCAACAAACGCCTCATGCCATAGATCCCACGGCCGTGATGCTCTGCAAAGGTTGTTTTGCCTTAGTGCGTCGCGGTACATGCGGGAATGGCAACTTTGACGGGGCTGATACGGTGGTAAATACGAAAAGTTTCTGAAAAACAAAAAGCAATAATGAGAGAAAAAAAATTGTATTTGTGTATGTGCTACGAGTTTTACGCTCTTACCAGGGGCATAACTGCTTTGATATTCACTTTATTATTTTTTCTGCAGCTACCTGCCACTTCGAGGTAATTAGATACGTCCACATTCTCGACTCACTCCCGAAGGAAACGAATGCGTTGGCGTCCCTTTCATTAGAGGCTCACGAATCAGTAGCAATCATATTGATTATTCCCGAATTAAAAATATATTTTCAATCAATCGATCAATCAATTGGCGTGGCAGCAGAATTACTTTTTTTTTTCAGTGCATTACATGCATGCCTGGGCAAGTGCTCCAGCCCATCAGTGATCACTAACCACAAAATACCGTCCTCGCAGTTTTTTTCTTCTTTTTTTTTACGGATTTGAACACGCATTTTTTATTCTTCATTTTCGATATAAAAATAATTGTGCTGCATGTGAGTCTAGACGGCGGGAAGATGATCAGTCCCAATGGACGTCTCACCGCTGTAGATAATAAATTTAGGCAGTGCACTACCACTGCTAGCCTGGGGTATTTAACGCGCATCCCGCGGTAATGGTACACGACCGCACGCAAGCACGATGCGCATCCAGATCGAAACAGGCAGGGGTGGGTATCCCTTCACGTGCTCCAAACTGTCGTGGGCTAACACACTCGGCCACCACCATAGCCTCTTATATACTGACAATGCCTGACAGATCGCCACGAGAAGCGGCAGCCAAAACGGAAAAGGTGGAGCCGCAGACAACGAATGAGAGGAGAGCCACGTGACTGGCGCCCCGCTGCGGCAAGACGCCGAAGCATACTTCTCCCGAGCAAACAAGTGTGTTTCGAGTCCTCGCCGCTGCAAAAGCTGTGAGCTGACGTCCAGGTTCGACAAGAAATAGCTATTTGATGCTCTGTGCTACCAGATCCTCGCGCTCCAAATCTGCGACCGGGCACTCTATGGCTCCGTCGTCCAACTGCCATCTATGCCAGCACCGATTACTTTTTTTTTCTTTTACGTGCTTAGTTTGCATGAAGTGTAAGCAATTGGCAAGCCGTCAAATATGAAGAAAGCAATGCCGCAGAATTCAACTGAAACCATTTTTTTTTGTCCGGATTGGCGCTTGGGACTATTTGTTCTCCGCGGTCATTTTGACCGGGACCATTTTTCCCGAGACCATTTTATCCGGACATTGGAATGGTACAGATGGATGGTGTTTAGCACGTACCACTGAGCAGCAGTTTACCATGAAGGGGCCTACTGATGATGATGATGACAGCACCGAACCGGTGGGTTGAGGCCGTATTTTTTTGTTTTCAGGAAACGGCCTGTTTTTGCTGGCAGGATGCCTGCATGTCACAGCTGCGAGGGGCCTACTGCCACAACAGTCCTTTTCTGTGGGCCGGCTTTGATGCGGCAGGGCTATACGCTCTTCAGAAATAGGGGTGAGCACTTACACCCCTTGTCCCATATATAACACCCCAAAACTACACTTCGACGTTCAGTGCACTAGCGTCGAACGGGTGATACCAACTTTCACGAGCGGCTTGATAGCTGTGCGATACATAGCTTACAAAAACAGCTAATGTGCGCATCAAAGACTACAAAAGAAAAGAAATCACTGATATTTTTCAGCAGGGCCAACAAAACCTTGAGTGTTTTCATGTAGTCTTTAATGCGTACATTAGCTATATTAATAAGTTGTATCACTCGACTATCAAGCCGCTCGTGAAAGTTGGTATTGTCGGTTCGACATCAGTCAACTGAACGTCGAATTGTAGTTTTTGTATTATATATGGGACAAGGGGTGTAAATACTGCACCTCCTATTCCTGACAGTGTATGTTGCAATAGGCTCAGCTGGAGGAACGCTCGAGCTAAGCCTGTTGCGAGCGTTTTAGCAATCCGAGCAATCTTAGCGTATCTTCACAAGTAATTTCTTCTCTACGTTGATGCACTCCCATACATTAAAAAAAAAACATATATTTACGAATTTGACATGTTTGCGAAGAGTGTAAGGAAAAACGGGACAAACCCCTCCCACAAAATTCTGTGCTCACCATGATTGGTAGTTCCCTCTTTCCGTTCGCCTCCCCTCCAGGGTTCGCTCGGCTAAAGGTGGAAAGAGTGAGGCTTTTGTGGGAGACTCTGACGTCACGCCACTGTGGTGGCGCTGCTGTCGGCATTGCGCATGCGCAGACGCCTCACTCCCCCGAATTTGGT
Source organism: Ixodes ricinus (assembly GCA_037355805.1). Lineage (NCBI taxonomy): Eukaryota > Metazoa > Arthropoda > Arachnida > Ixodida > Ixodidae > Ixodes > Ixodes ricinus. The sequence continues at coordinate 15,384 of JAZHYW010065274.1, read as the reverse complement.
TTCTGCGCACGGGCAGTGCACACCACCTGATGTGGCCAAAGCGGGCTTGTTTGTAAACACTGTGTTGGTGAATGGTAGTGGAATCATGCGCCCCTAAAGTATGCAGACGTTTTGTTTTCACCAGGGTATTCAACCGAACCCAAACCGTAAATCGAAAACCGGAAAAAAAAAACGTTATTTTCGCGCGAACCGGAGTTGAGCCGAAACAAAATAATTTTTTTCGCTCCGGAGCGGAACCGATATGTTTTCCATGCGGTTTTCGGTTCATACGCGAAGTCAGGTCGCGTGAAAAGTGCGTGGCAAAAAACACAGTTTCCTTAAAAAAAATAAAAAATGCAAAAAAAAAATTTTTGCGCGAACCAGAGTTGATTTGGACCAAAATAATAATTTTTTCGTTCCTGGGCAAGACTGATAAATTATTTTTGCGGTGTTTCGTTCATGTAAGTCAAAAAGCGAGAAAAATAGGTAGCGGAAAGCTCTGTAACGTTCCATTATCAGGTTTTCACATAACGGTCGTCTTCATAATTTATAAAGTTCGCCTCGAGAACTCAAACGAAATAAGCACAGTAACTATAAATTCTCCGGGATTTCTGGTCTTATGTTGGTGCTCCAGCCATTGACCATGAGATAACTCTTTGAAAGGCACACGGGGCAACATCTGAGGTCAGAGGTGATAGATGCACCCTCTCGCTTCAATCTCAACGTCAGCCAGGTATACAGCGTCACGACAGACAACAGTGCCAACATGGTGAAAGCTGTGCGTCTCCTCGCTGAAATGAACGAGGAATCTTCTGACTCCGAGGAAGAGGTCGGCTCCAGTGACCCTGAAGTTGAGTCCCACGCTCTGCAATATCTACTGGAGAATCCTGAGAGCGCACTCTCTGATGATTCCGGCTTGCTAGAAGGGATGAGGCGCGCCGCTCACACGCTGCAGCTGGGAGTTAGTGACGCCTTGAAAGGTTCGGGCTGCGGGCACATTGTTGAAGAAATCCGTGCGCTTGTTAAGAGACTACGTGTCCAATCTGTTATGTCCCTGATCAAAAAGCTAGGGTTGAAGAAACCAGTGCTTGATTGTCCAATGCGATGAATGTACACGCTGCATATGCTCACCAAGCTACTTGAACTAAGAGGCTTCACTGGAGGGTTGCTCTCAAAAGAAGAAAGCTCCAGGTGGACTGGAAGACGTATGGGCGGAAGTCGAAATGCTCGCAGTATCGCTTCGCCCGGCAGAAGTGGCGACGAAGACATTGCAGAAGGAACAGCTCACTGTAGGGGATTTCTACGGAGCATGGCTGAGATGGGTCATGGACACCTCCAAGATATCGTCGCCGTTAGCAAAGGCCTTGGTTCAGTCAATGAAAAAGAGGGAGCGACAACTCCTTGACACGGATGTCTTTTGTGCAGCAGTGTACATGAATACCCGCTACCACCTTTTTCTCACCCCTGAGCAGAAGTACCGGGCCACGTTGCATTTGACAAAGACTTGGAGCCAGATAACAGCTCTGCAATGCGAGCAAGATTCTACCCTTTCTTCTGAAGCTGCGGCGGCTCCAGAAGATCCGGAAGACGCCCTGGAAGCGCTCCTCAAGGAAAGAGCGGTTGAGGCTGGCGTGCACGTTCGAGGTACCAGTAGCCCACTTGATATAGCATGCCTCCTGGAAATGCTAGACAAGGAGCCGCGGCTTTCAAGGGACGCTAACATGTTGCCGTTTCGAGAGGAGAGAAGGGAATGTCATTTAGAACTCTACGCACTGGCGCAAGTAGCCCTGGGAGTTCCTGCGACCCAGGTCAGCGTGGAGCGAGCCTTTTCTGCACTGAAATTCATTTTATCGTCTCAGAGGTGCCGTTTTTCTCCGGATATGCTTGACGACATCCTGCTTCTTCGGTCAGCTGTCTGACATTGAACTGCGCTTTCACCCACGTCCCGAGGTGCCCCAGCACGAGCTCGTTCGTTCCACACAGTAATGTGAGCCTTTGCTTTTTATATGTAACACTTTTATAAAATATGCGTAGTTTATCTTTTGCTGTCGTCAATTGTTTTTGTAGCATGAGTACGAACCGGTTCAAACCGGTTTGAACCTTTATTTTTTCCTCCGGAGTTGAACCGGAGCTGAACCGTTTTCCCTGAACCGGAACGAAAACCGGAACGGAAAACATTTCGGTCTCGACACCCTGGTTTTCACTATACCATCTGCATCTTTCAGCTGTATCTGCGTACGTACGTACGTGTGCGTGTGCGTGCGTGCGTCTGTGTCTGTGTGATGCGTGCGTGTGTGTGTGTGTGTGTGTGTGTGTGTGCGTGTGTGTGTGTGTGTGTGTGTGTGTGTGTGTGTGTGTTTGTGTGTGTGTGTGTGTGTGTGTGTGTGTGTGTGTGTGTGTGTGTGTGTGTGTGTGTGTGTGTGTGTGTGTGTGTGTGTGTGTGTGTGTGTGTGTGTGTGTGTGTGCGCGCGTTTTAGGTGCCTGCAAGACAAAGCTATTAGCCCGCAGGCGAAAAAAGAATACGGGAGATGAGGGAACCAAGAAGGGGTCAACTAGAACAATGCCTCAAAGAAAAGCTGGAAAATATAAAGAGGTCAAAAAGCGCGAACTGAGGCGCAAACAAAATAAGAAACACGTACGACAAGGACAGGAGCCTGTCCTTGTCGTATACGTGTTTCGTATTTCGCCCGTGTTTCAATACGCGCTTTTTACCCTGTTAAATTATATAAACCAACTAGACCTAACCAAAGTTTTATTGCAAAATTTACTTGACCAGGCTTCCTCCAAGGTCGCCAGAATCAACAAAACGTCAACCCCACAACTCAATAAAGTAAACAGTGAGAGAAAAAATGATCGAGGGATTTCGAGATGAACTCAGGATGAGATTAGTCAAAGATCAGCTTGGGGGCGTCGATGTTCATAAAAATAGTTGACGGCACGAATGATGTAAACTCAACATAGCACGACAGCGCATCAAGATCACGGAAGGGTGCTTGAACCTTGTACGTCCCCAAAGAATGTCCACCACACATTGGAAGCCTGTTCCCTCCGCCTTTCGCACAAACAAAGAAACGACTTGCCCATGGCACGTGCCGCCGCGTGACGTCACAGTGCTGGCAGCCACAAGCCAAAGCCAAGACCAGAAAGACAAATGAGAAGACAGATCGAAAAATGGCTGGGCAGACAAGGATAGGCCCTAACAGTTTCCTCCTGCCAGAGCCTGAAGCCGATCCTCCCCGTCCCCTGTCGCCCTTATCTCCAGTCAATATTTAACGGGAGGCGCGTGGCAGGCAGATCTCGTTCCCGCCACGAGACTGCGCGAAACAGACCTACTGAAAGCCGATAGTCACGGCGTCACAGCCAACCTCGTCGACATGGTGCGCCGGGGCTCGCTGTCTTGCCGACGCTGGTTGTCGCGTGCGGAGTGTCTCCTGAAGCTTGTTCGCGCATGGCACTTTTGAAACATCACTTTGTGCTGTCCGTTTTAATCATCGGGGATCGCCCTCCTTCTCTGGATATGTGAACGCTGCTGTCGGACTTAAAGTGAAACGAAATATAGCCGTTTGAGTAATAGACAACCACTCACGTGGTTCTGTAGTAATATGAGAGCAATAAGCAGACGACTAGCAGAAATCATATCATTGTGCTTCGAAACGTCACACGGAGACATCTGAATTGATCTTTGAAATATCTTACATTATTCAACAAACCGTTTAACTATTGTGCCATTAATGCAACGTGTAAGAGCCACGGTGGAAGAAACACATGTCTCTTCCACCGTGGTTTAAACATATGAACTCATAACGACATCCAACATAATTGAATGTCGTTTCTTCTTTTTTTCAGCATATGTTTAATTATTCGGAAGCGTACTTAAACATCGAAGGTTCTGCTTTGAACACGTATATGTCCGCCGCATGATGACAGCCTCCTGTAAAATTACAACAGACAGGGACGAGGAAGCCGCTTTATGTCGTCTGCAAAATCGGCGGCGCGATCAAGCGCGGCCTGTGTTTGTATCTCAGCGTGGCTTCCATATGACGGCCGTGTGGACTAAAGTTCGGCGATGAAAGTATTCCAGGAACGTGTCAAGTCCCTAGGTTTGAAGTTTCGGCCGGGTTTTGGGTTTAGGCTCGCCGGTCGGGGGCAGAGCTTATCAGGCGGCGCTGTGTTTGTGTTGAGCGTTCTCGTCTGCTTCGCCGGAACGCGGTTTCGGTTTCCTCGTTCGCGTGCGGGCGACACTGATCTCGTTCGTGATTGGTTCGGCACGCCCAAGGAGTCACGTGATTGATGATCCTTCGGATGTTCGTGTTTTGAAACTTCGTTGTTTTTTCTTCAGTTTTTTTCAAACTGCATTGATGAAGTGACCTTACGATAGCCCGTTCACTCGGGTAGAACCAAGATGAAAGGAATGTTATTCTTTGATTGTTAATGGTTTTTCTTTTTGTTGCTGTATTTTTTTCTTTTACTTTACGGAACGCGTACCCTACGTGTCAAGCTCGAAGATGTATTCAAGGTCACTGCACCATTCATGCACGATATGCGGGGTGGTCTTTTGTTTAGGCCTTACAAGTTTGTAATAAAAAAAGCCATGAAAGCTACACTAATGCTACGTGTGCAAATGAGTTATACGGCCAGCTAGGGGACACAATATAGGGGGCTGATCGTCACGATAAGTCGAATAATCGACTAAAATTTGTTTATTAACTTTTTAGTCAGTGAAAATAAACATATGGTTCCAATTCGAAACTTGCTTGGTGTCATCGGAAACCACAAGATCAATACATTTTACGAAGATTTGGAGCACACGGGAAGCGGAGTGGTGCGCTAAAGTTACCACTCGTGCAACAACCGCAAGGCTGGCGGCGCGAAAACGCGGATGACAAGGTTATTAACCGTGTTTTCGCTCCGCTAGCCTTGCGCCTGCTGCACGAGTGGTAACTTTAACGCACAACCGCGCCTCCCACGTGCTCCAAGTCTTCATAAAATTAACTTGATTTAGCGGTTTTCAATAACGCTCAGCAAGTTTCTGATTTCAACCATATTTTTCAATAAAAAAGTTAATTTACAATTTTTAGTGAATTATTCGACATACCGTGAAGATTATCCCGTGTAATGAACGCACCCCCAAATATGCGTCCATTTTTCGGGAAAAAAGTGCATATCTCCCCTGGCCGTTTAACTCCCCTGCACAAACCACATTTGTGTACCTTCCACGACTTTTTCTTTTTTATACATATGTTTGAATTAAAAAGGGGTGACATCTATAAACAAAGGGTATAGACGCCCCTGTATATAATGCTGCAAACGTGTATTTTTTATCATTTATATCATTGACGATCTTTATTTTTAGAAATTTATAATAACTCTGAGCCTCGCGCGCTCAAAGCATGTGAGCCGCTTTCGGCAAACTACGCACTAATCTATTACATTACAGTTATAAGTTCCTTCGACTGCGTGCCCCATGGGCGGTTATCAAAGCTTGAATTGCTGAACACAGACACTCGATTAGACATTGGATTTTAGAGCTTTTATCTAATAGAATACAATCTGTTGCAGTTTCAGACCATTTGTCAACGAGCACGAATGTAAAGTCCGGCGTGCCCCAGGGCTCAGTGCTAGGCCCCCTACTGTTTCTTAGTTTTATAAATGATCTTCCCGTTGTCATATATTCCTAGATTCGGCTTTTGGCAGATGACTGCGTCTTATACAGAAAATAGTAACTCTAAATGACCCCTGGTTTTGCAAAATGACATAAACTCCATCTTTTCATGAGTGTAGTAAGTGCCAAATGCGCATTAACATCAACAAAATCAAATTTATGACTGTATCAACGACGAAAACCTCAACGTTTTGCAATTATACAATCAACGGTGGCCCCCTTGAATAAGTTCAGAAATATAAATATCTGGGGTTGTTCTTTCTGATAACCTGAGCTGGCATGAACAGATTGATTACACTGTAAATAAGGCAAGTCGGTCATTGGGGTTCATTAGACGAAAATTGTTTTTAACATCTACCAAAACTCGTCTTCCCGCCTTCAAATCATTCGTCATGTCTCAGCTTAGTAATACTGGTTTCATATAGGCTCCTTTTCAATATTATCTTATTAATAAAAAGAAAGAATTAAAAAAGGGAACACGTTTTATATTTAAAGACTATTCACCGTCTACAAGCCTAACGGCCCTAAGGCATAGAGCGAATTTGCCTTCATTGGACGCCAGACGTAAGGTTTTTCATCTCGCGTTCATTGAAAACATTTATTATTTTAACGTTCCCAATCAAGGACCCATTTTTACTTCCCCCTTACCGCATTTTTCCTGGACACGGCCATCCTCATAATATTCGCGTAAAAGAATGTTGTACTAACCGATTTCTGCAGCTTGCCATATCCGAGTGGAGCTTCGCCCCATAATATTGTGGAAATTACAGACAAGACAAAATTCAAAACATCATGTGAATTATAAAGTTACGGTACTCGAGAAAGGAGGCATGTGCGTGTGAATTTCTTTGTATTGTATTGATCATTGTTTTTACATTTTTTGGATGGATACTATTCTTTGTGTGTGTGTGTGTGTGTGTGTGTGTGTGTGTGTGTGTGTGTGTGTGTGTGTGTGTGTGTGTGTGTGTGTGTGTGTGTGTGTGTAATAAGTGCGTTATTGCATGTTGCATTTTGTATCATCAAATGTTGTACCCCCCTCCCCCCTCCCCCCGCCCCCCGCCCTTATATAACGCCCAAACTAGACGATTTGAGGTATGTTAAATAAATTTAAAAATAAGAGCTTTGAGAGGTAGACTACCACGGTGGAAGACAGGATAGGTGCCTGAACGGCACCGCCTCGCTAGGGAACAAGTGTGTCGAAGGTTCGCTCGTATTTCTGTCAAACGCCGTGAGATATGCACAACATGACAGGGGCTCGAGGCACCGTCCTTATTACCGCACACGTTTTCAAGGCCGCGCGGCACGTGACCCCGCCTGAGCGAGGGCCCTCAGAGCCGTATATTAGGAGAGTTTGGACAATAGGCGGAGCAAAGGCCGCCACCAGCGCCGAATATTCCCCCCACGCTTAGAGCGTAAACTAAATTTGTGACACAGCGTCGACCAATCAGGAGACCTCTACTCCATCTCACAAATGTCTGCAGTGAAGACAAAGGCACAGGCGCGTGAGCCTAGCTCAGCGAAACGCTTTTGTTTGTACGAGACCTCGTGCATAAAAGGCACTTTCCAAAGCCACGCGCTCGTGCCCAGGCCTTTGTCTGCACTGCTAGAACAGCGTCCTGAGACTGGCTGGAAAGAAAGCAGTGCAAAGGGTGGGGTGCGCGAGCGTCTTGAGACGCGGAGTCCCGCTCGGCACGGCTCAAATTATACTTCGTTTGACTTTATCTGCGAGCGAAGCCAAAGCTAGAAGCGCGAGACCAGCGCTTTTTGCATTTCTCCCAGCTCGCGCGCTCGAGCAAAGCCTGAACGCACGGAGCTTCCGTGCTCGCGCTTCCAGTTTTGCCTTCGCTCGCACATAAGGTGAAACGAAGTATAGTCGTGTCACAAATTTAGAGCACACGACCACCGCTAGGGGCTGTTTCGCGGCCTGTGGTTGGCCCCGAGATGCTCGCCTATTCAAACCAATGTATGGCCAAACTCTCTCAATAAACGGCTCTGAGGGCCCTAAACCTGCAGCGCCCCTGCCGGTGGATGAGCGAAGCCCGAGCAACGTTTTCCCTTCTTTGCTGGCCTTGTTCAGCCACTCTGTCTTTCACCGTGGCCACTACTGAAGAATATAGATGAACATCGTTTCATTCTTTCGCTGATACTAGCTCCTGACAAACTACGACCGTTGAGTCTCCTCGGTACCTCTGGCGGTGAGAGAGAGAATCAAGGGGTGAGAGGGCGGTTGTCATTTGTTACACACCGCAGTTGCTGTTCGTGAAAGCTTCGCGGCTCCAAAGGAAGCACGCACACAAAAACCTATACACGTGTTTTCGCCGCTTTGTCGTGACTCGAAAGCCATGTGCGTTGAGCGTGGTTAATTGGGCTTCGAGTGCGGCGGGGCCGAGATCCGAAATCGTGCGCCACTACCCCAGCTGCGACGAGGCGTCTCCTACCGCAGTCCTGCTGGTCGGTGAGGCAGTTCAGACCTTGGGCCGACTGTAGCAATAATAATGTCCGGGAAGTATAGTAGTTGGCTGGAGATGCCAGCTGTGTGTGCACAAATTAACGCTGATAGGTTGGATTTACTGCGTTTGGAAAACGTATGCTGGATTTCTTTGCCTTATTTTCTCTTGAGATGTTTATCTTGTAATGAAGAGTGGTTTGTATTTTGATGGAGCAGTTCCGTTGTACTGTAGTTACGCGGCGCTGTCTAAAGTCGGTTGCTGTGCAGTACAAATCTGGTGCGCAGTGAAGCCTGATCCCGGATGTGCCGAGCTAATTTTTTTTTTTATTTAGAGGATTATGGGAAAATTTAAACAATTTGTATGATTTACACTTGCGGCGATAAGTTTGTTGCGTTTGGTGCAATAGCTATCTTGAAGCTGATAGTATAAACATATTATTATAGAAAGCAGTGACTTTAGCCTTGTCATTTCATTTTTCAAGAAACCACTACACATCACGTTTTGCTATAATCTTTGGGGAAAATTGCGAGGTTTACGAGATTCTAGAGTCGGTGACAAATGCAGGCGGATCGAAGACCAATACTCATGGTGGGCATATGCGAGTCCTGGTCTACCTTCATGGCCATCTAGAAACCTAAACGGATATAACAAAAGGGACGTAAAGGTGCAAAGGAGTATTGGGATAGTCCGTTGAAAAGCAGGGCATGCCCCTCTGCTCGCCATGATGACTGGTTTCCTCTTCTCCAGCGTTTGCTCTGCTAAAGAAAAAAGAGTAAAGTTTATTTTGTGTGCGTGTGTGTGTGTCTGTCTGTCTTAAGGGACGAGTTTGTCCTAAAGTCCCATGATGTGCTTGCGTTTGTCTTGCAAGTAGCCTCAAATGCGCCAGTGCACGAGGCCCGTGTCTCGAGCGAGCGGCCTTTGGAAGCGAGTGGCGGCGGAGCACCCGCTCGTGGCACGTGTCTTGGGTGCTTCCACAACGATGCTTGGCGGTACTTGTAGCTTGTAAGCGTGAATTTATTCGAGGGGCTTTAGTTTGTTCTGCTCTTCTTAACCTGCGACAGACTATTCGCGGCGAGAAGTTTGGGTATCGCCGTCTGGTGGAATTTTTTCACAACCCAGAGTGAGGATACTTCAGTTTTCTCTGCCGGTGCAAGCACATGCAACGCCAGCTTGCACTATGAAAATTAAAGCATAACCGCGTGGGTAACACGTGCGCTACCGAGGGTGAGGAAAAGCCCCTCTATCCTGGAAAAAGTGTCGCCATTCATTGTTGTGGAAATGTTCCGAGACACGTGCCGCGCGCCCCTTGTGGGAAGAACATGGCGTCTGAAATCTATAGCCCAGTGCTGCGCTGTGCCGCCATAATCTTCCCGCAAGGGCCGCACGTTGCACGTGCCTCGTGCATCGACGCACCTGGCGCTACTTTTGAAACACGAAGGGGCTTTACGTTGAGGAAAACACAAGCGCTTCTAGCGAGCTTCTCACCGCGAACAGGGGTACTCACACGGGACGCCATATTGTTGGACGTGGTTCGCGGCGCACGCTCAGAACTATAGCTCCCATTCATCGTATTCCCGCTGGGCAACGATTCTGATTGTGTGGAATGGACGTTGAACGCGCATCCTCTTGCATTCCTCGTAGTCAGTGAAGCCAAAGCTATGGGTACTCGCGCGTTCGCGGACCTTGAGCGCCGATCTCAGCTGTGCTCGCTTCTTCTGAAATGCCAAAAAGGTTGGTCCTCGAGCATCTTGCTGCGAACAACGTCCAACGAAATGGCGCCCTGTGAATACCCCTACATAAATGGTCTTCAACATGCGGCCCGCGGGCCGCATGCGGCCCGCGACTCTCTGGGATCCGGCCCGCAAGCATCCCGCGGTTGCGAGCCCCCGTTCCCATGCATCGAGCGCCACATGCGCCATAAATAATAGTTATGTATTGTCGATTCATTTGAGCTCAAAAAGGAGCTTTGCTCAATGACGTGTTCACACATTTCGTACCATTCGATTTTCTCTTGGACGGAGTACAGCTTCGTCAAAATGTCTGCCTCTCAGCCCTTTCTCATGTAAATCAACCGGAAGGGCACTACCACTACTAGACTACAAGGGCGAAGTCTTTGCTCAATGAGGCACCTCGGCTGCACGAACGCTTGCTCAGCAGGAGCAACTGTTGAAGATAAAACTATGAGCTCGGGCTTCTAGCTGTCAGAAACAGCAAGTATGTTCTCATAATGATGCTACAAAATTCGCCAGGAAAACAAAAACTGCCATATGAAGAGATGTTTTTTGTCTGTTAAACTATAGTGAATTGTGTGACAGGTAAAAGACGGTGTGCTTATTCACGGTATATTGAAAACTGCCGATACGTTTGTGTTTGAAATCTTCTTATAACACCAGGTGTGGGCCCAAAGTAGTCGCATATGCAAATGGATGCTACAAATGGCAAAACGGTGAGCTTACAAAAAGCAGACAGCACCTAGAAAATCTCTGGGTTGCCATTGAGACCACATGAACCCAGAGCGAGGGAAAGGAAGGCTGGCTGGGGAGGAGGAAGCAGACGGAATGCTGTAGAGACGAGGAAACATCCCCCCTCTCCAGCATTCCTTTCCCTCGCCCTTGTTTTGGGCAGCTTTGTTTAATTTATGAGCTGGTTGAACCCATTTTGCATGTTCTCCGATTGTTTTCATGCATGGAGTTTTGAGCCGATTTTTATTCTATATAAGGTCGAACTTGTAATTATTTAAACCTGACTCCCACAAAAAAAAAAAAAGTCTTTCTTTATGGTAATACGGTTTTAGTACCGTATGGTAGGCATCTTGGATGGCTACAAACAAGGTGGAAAAAAAATCATAACTTAAAAATTATTCACATAAATCAGATGTATCTTACCCAAATCAGATTATTGTGATTTAAATCACTATATAGCTAAATATAGCTATATAGCTACTGATTGTCACCATACTCGTTGTCACATCAATAAAAAAGGAAGCTATGCACCTTATTCATGCGCCGCATAAAGTAGTTCTTACAAGATTTGGTTGTCGAAAGAAAACACTGCTTTTGGCATTTGGAATGTGTGCGTCTTGATAAAATAACAAAGAAAATCTTAGATGCACCTACATATATCTATGTTCTTGAACCTCAAGAACATATAGATTGAGGTGAGTACAAGTGTAGATGTATTTTTAAACATGGCAGAATGATTTATCAACCCGTCCGATCACTAAAAACAAAGCAGAAGAGTTGCTGTAATCTAATGTGGTTCTCAATTTTTATTGCTGTAAACCCCAAGCCATACTAAAACAAAACAAAAAAAAAAGGTTGATGTTTTAGCTAGTTAAAAGCTCGATTTGCGGTTTATTTCACATTCTGGTTCGCTTGCAATAGGATGTTCTGTAACGGACGAACAAAGTGCAAGGTAGGAAGAGAGCTCAAAGCTCTGATTTGCTCAAGAGAGTATTGTTCTTTACTTGTGTTCGGCCTGACATAAACCTTTCCCCATTCTTTCATTTAAATATAAAACAAATTCACATAGAAAGCACCAAATGATATACAAACTGTGTATAAAAAACTGTTTTCGTGATTATTTCATTGGGAAAGGTTACAATCATAACATAGTAAAACTGGTCCGGTCTAAATCACGATTTGAATTATCTTGATTTTTATTCTCCACCTCCTGGCCACAAAGTTTTTAATTTAAATAACAAATTAAAACCTACCTTCAAAAGTAGTGTTGCTAACATATTCTTTTCTTAAGGGTTCCAGGGTAAGTTATTATAGCCACATGTTAACTCCTCATACTTTAAGTCCAGACGCTACGAGCTGATGAGACCAATAAGACAGCGTCAAAAGTGCACCCTTTGGTGTTCCTCAAGTTTCTGCACATGCTGTTATCGCAGAACCAATCGTGAACAGACAAGGCCCAGTGACTTGCAGCTTTTGACACTGCTTGATTGGTCCCAATAGCTCGTAGCGTCGGCTGCATCTGGACTTAAGCTGAAATGAAGTATAATTAGACAACCTGACGAGTAAATATTGATACGGGCTTCTCGTTTTGTTCCAATATTAATGTCAAGAGGTCGATATTTTTAGACAACATACTCAATGTGAAAGGAGTCGGGAGTTTTTCAAAAATATGTTTTTAAAATGTTTTTTCTTTTTAAATAACATGTTATGTGGTACAAATTTCATATCTTCTTAAAAGGCACTTTTGCCATGGAACTTTTTTGAGAGTGGCAACCCTTTCAAAAAGTTGCATAGCCCATGAAAGTTTGGCCAAACTTGTCGACTGACCACACCAGACATTATAATAGAGAAAATGTTTATTGTAACAATGCTAACTGATAAATGGGAAATGTACCACGGTTTCCACTATTCCCACCTGTCCACCCGTCAAAGTGTGCTCTTCAGCGCATTTGGACCATTCGTGACAACGCCTTCTAGAACTGGTATGGTACAACAAAGACATATCAAAAGGGCTCCACGCATCCGTCTGTTCAACTTTAAAGGCAACATCTGACTACGCTCTCTTTGTATACCAAAGACGTTGCCCCAAAGCCTATTTCTTGTATTGCGAATGCGTGATACCGGTAATGTCGAACTCTTTGTCAGCAATGTTCAGCATCAGTGAGTTGGCGTTCAGGTAGACCCTGTTCTGGGACGCCGCGATCGTCCTGGCGATGTTCTGAGCCGCCCTGATCTTGCGGAGCTTGAGGTACCCCGGATTCTTGGAGATGGCCTCCCCCAGCATCTTGGCTGCCTGGGCCTCACCCTCCGAATGAACGATCTTCTGCTGCCGTTCCTGGACCGCTTGCTCCACGGTGAACATGGCGCGCTGAGCCTCTTGCTGAGCGACCTGCTTAGCCTCCACGGCTGCCGCGTACTCCTTGCCAAAACTGAGCTCGGTGATGGACACATCGTCCAGGATGATGTTGAAGTCACGGGCGCGCTCTGTTAGCTCCCTACGGACAAGGAGAGACACCTGCTGGCGCTGCGTGATGAGCTGCGACGCGTTGAACTTGGCCACGACGCTCTTCAGGACTTCGTTGCAGATGGACGGCAGCACCCGCTCGTCGTAATCGGTGCCCAGCATGCGGTAGACTGTTGGAAGCATGATCGCGTCCGGGCGGGCCAAGACACGGAGCGAGATGTTGACCATCTGAAGGTCCTTGCTACCCGTAGGGGACGAAATCTTCCTCGGCCGGGACCTGATGTCGTAGATGATGGGGTACTGGATCCACGGGATTCGGAAGTGCAAGCCCTCGGCGAAGACGTCCTTTTGGATGCCACCGATGCGGTTGAAGATAATTGCCCGGTGGCCACCGTCCACGGTGAAGACGGATTGGGTGACGGCGTAGCCGAGGCCGGCAGCGGCCGCGACCAGTTTGATGCCTAGGCCTAGCCCCTTGGGGCTGCCGCCTTTGCCTAGCTTGCTGGCCATGTCTTTGAACTGCTGGGCCATGTCGACAGGGTCCGAGTTTGTTAACTGGCTGATGCAACGCGCTGTTGACGACGATGTTTGAGGAAATTTAGTCCTAACGAGAAGAGCGCAACGAAAAACTCACGTGTGCGACCGACAACGACGCTTGGGCCTGTTGCTACGGCGAAAGTTTGTTTCAGAGCCGGTGCGTGAATTGGTGGCGCTAGTGACGAGTCAAACAAAACTAACTGTAGTTTCAAACAATATTTTCTATCTGGCTGTCTGGCGACGTCGGCTGACACAGCTAATTTTATTATGTCACTAAACGCTGAATTGAGTTGATAAATGATTTTTGGAAGTCATTTTTAGTGATTTTAGCTGCTGTTGCTACGCTCCGACGCCTGTTTTACGCCAAGCTCCACTGCGCGTCTGCTTGTACGCAGACGGCGCCCGAACTTTGCGCTTGTACTTTTTCGTCTGCAGTGCGGAGGCGAAGCAAGCGTCGATCAACCGCTCCTACTCGGCTCTCTCAGCGATCGCACCGGTCTCGCAGGTACGAGAATATAACTGATCTTTTGTTCCCTTAGAACTTAATTAAGCGCTTTCAAGGACGGCTCACTTATCACGCGTAATCCAGTCCATACGCGGCACAAATCGAGTGATTCCGACGCGTCAACGAGAAGTTCCCAACGTCTCCAGTCTCCACCCTTTAGTATGGCACCTAGGAGACCGCGTTGGCGGCATCGGACGTCGAAGACGCCCGTTATCAGCTCGTGCTGAACCCTTTTGAACGCGTTGATTTTTTTTTCAAACGTTTGCACCTAATGTTGCAATGTTCTGACGCACTGTTCGAGTGTTCGGAATTGTCGTAGAGTCGTTCGTTTACGTGCGGCAGTTTCTTTTCTTGATTGCGTATTGGGGTCAGCCAATTTTCTCCAAAGTACCGGGTACCGGCGTGGGGGCCCGTTTCCTGTGGGCGCGTTCTTGAACAAAAAGAAAAGAAAGCGTTCTAGTTTCGTTTTCAAGGAAAGACGCAGCACCTGTCGTCTGCTATTAAGGATCGACATTGATTCATTGCATTGTCTGCTAATGATTCGGCCAGCTCAGCCAGCACTCACGTTGTTCGCCATCTGCTTTCTTCTTAATTCGGCAAATAAGTGCCAAAATTTTTTTAAAATGTGGTTTTATAACATGTTTCTTCTCCATTTCTTGCTGCCCCAGATTGAAGGTAAAAATGACTTCGCCAATTGATAAGCTAAGACACCAGTGCCTGCAGCGAGGCGCCCACGGCATCAAAGGATTTGCCAGGTAACGTGGATTTTCTACGGGCGACTTATTTTTCGCGGGCAGTATTGAGTTGAAGAGACTAAATTGATTTCAGTTTGGGCTTTCATATACGTTTTTATTTAGTAGACTTCCTGAAATTGTGGAGCAATATCTCACGTAGATAAAAAGCTGCGTATGTGAAGTAATGTCTAAGAACGCCGGAAGGAACAAAAGTAATAATAATAGTAATAATAATTATAATACTCTTTATTTACGAAAGTCAGCACTACTCGAGAAAATATAAAGCATGCAGGCTTATTCTTGTGTTGTAACCTGTGTTGGATACTTTTCTATTATTAATTTTACGTAATAAGAATTACAATGTTCACTTATATAACATCCAAAATATGGCTAAGATAGCGTGGTATTTTACTGTGTCTGCGTTTTTGCCCCCCCCCCCCCCCCCCGATTTCAGTTCTGCAAAACTGTACAAAATATTTATTTATTTTCAATATCAAATAGTGTATACGGTTTTAACTAAAAAAAAGTATCAGTTTTACTCAAGTTGTTGTGAAAGATATATAGTCATCTATATATCTGTTTAGTTTTGGG
>JAZHYW010065273.1:0-11382 GCA_037355805.1 Ixodes ricinus | reverse complement strand
CAATCTTGTACTTCGTTCGGTGCGTATTACTCTCGTATTTGGTGCGAGTCATACGAGTTAATTATTGTAGCTATTGTGTTACTTATGTGGACCCCCCTATCTGCACAAGCGCAAGAAACTAGAGTGACATCGTTATGCCCGTAAATGACCCGATTATATTTTTAATCCTATATTTAGCAAAGACAAAGCTGGTGCGTACACGTGTGTATTTGTGTGTATGAGAACAAATGGAAACTGCGTAAGTTCGTTAGCTGTAACAAAGCAACGATGATGAATCGATGATTCTAGCGCCACATAGCAAGCGCGAAAGAAAGCTTTTTCTGAGATTGAGATAAAGCTCTCGCTTATCATGTGTGGTTCCCTGGAGTTCCTTTTATGTGTTTGACAGTTCGAGACCGCTACTGCCCTAGTTCTTACAGATAAGCAGGTCTGGCACCGTAACGAACGCGACACCGTGAGCTCAAACATCGCACTAGAGCATTTCAAAATGTCAGTCAAATAACTCCGTGCCAAATGTAAGGCTGAAGTGAGCTTTAGGTTCACGTATCCCGACACAAAATGGCAACAGAATGAGGGAGCCATGGGCAGCAGCCAGTGCTGCTTTCCTCGAGCAGCTGTCGACCTGCTGCTGACACTTCTGCTAGGCACACCGTGTACACCGGTGAAAAATGACCCAATACACGTTTTCGATTATTGAAAGTAACGTCCGGGTGATTGATACCTTTCTCCGAAGCTCCCGCATGGTAGACTCCGCGCTGTTCTTCCTTGAGCGAGCTGGTACTCGGTCCAGATTTTGTCCTTTCTTCAGCACCGTCTGGTTCACGTCTCTTTGGCATCCTTTCGTTGATTCTACCTCAGTTATTTCCTTATAATGTTTTCTTGGTTGTAGTGTATCGTTGTGTTTCTGGTTGTGCCCTCCGGGCCGTTCATTTCCCATCAGTTCGTTTTCGAAGCGAGGTTGTTCCATTTCCTTTGCTTCCTATGTTTTGCGAAACTATGCTTGACGGTTTACGCCGTATTTTGTTTCTTATTCATATTGAACTCTTGTCATGGTAGTGCTTGGAATATATCAATGTTTGCGATTTTAATATTGTGCTTCGCCAAGGTTGTTTTTTTCCCCTACTCCATCGCCTATGTTTTAGTTTTCCGGGGATCGCCAAAAACACGCGACGTTTTGGTTCTACCACAATAGTATTCCTCTTTCGTAAATAAGTTTACCCTTATATGGATATTCAAGCAAACAATGTCTACTTTTTAATCTTGAACACGCCATTTTTATTATATGTTACGTTCAGAGTCACGGAATGCAGGAGATTGAAAAGTAACATTTGTTTATCGATTTGTAAATATTATAGATCAAAATGGCTGTATTTGCAAGTGGATAGTTAACAAAGACCTGGATCGATTTCAACAAAATACAGTTTCTTTTTTTAAACAAAAGTTTATGCAGTAATTGAAACGAGGGAACTTGATAGAAGACGGGAGGCAAACATTCGAGGTTCTCAGACTCGCTTCCTGAAAAGATTAGAAAGCTTCCGAACAAGCAAATGTATCAAATATTTTGCTGAAATGCGCGAATGCTTCAAAGCGTAATTTGTTTTTACGTGCAGTAGATTTGCGTTCTGTTTATTTTATAATTTTTCAAATACCACAGCTGCACGTTTTTGGATTCGCTTTCACTCTGCAGTCGCACGAACTCTACCTCTACAGGGTTTTCACAGAATATTGGCACCCGAGTTACATAACAATATAGGCAGCTGTGTTTCTGTTCAGATTATCTTTAAAAATTACATTAATTTTCTTTCACAGATTCTGTGAGCCGAATAAGTATGTCGCATCCAGGGATCACATAGCATTCATTGTTCTTAGTGGGCTGAAGGGCTCATGTTGGGAAGTGCTTGACGACGTGACCAGCCTCCACGCTCTGGTTACAGGCGTGCGTCTCCGCGTGAACACTTCAGGCCATCCCCGTAATGTCTTCTTTTGTTGGGCGTCTATGGCCATATAGACTCGTGGTTTCTATTTCTAGATTGAGCATTGTTTATTGCTTCTTGAAATGTGCACCATATCAAACCAGTTTTTATAGTAAAGTATTTGAAATAAAGTTAAAATTACGAGAAAAAAAGGCAAACAAGTGCTACAAACGGTTGAAAAAAAAAACCGAGACTGCGGGTAAACGACACAACACTAAAAATACTTTAGTAAAGTAGAGGCTTTTAGTGTTGTGTCGTTTCTCACAGTCTCGAGTCTTTTTCAACCATGTGTAATGTAAACCAGCTCGTTTGCGCCCTTACGTTTTGTGACAAAGGCCCTTACGTTTTGCGACAAAGATGCTTATAAAATATAAAATTTTTATGCACTACGCTTCGCTTCAGCTTAAGCGGAGACGCAGCCGATACTAAAAGCGACAGCATGTGGTCCTGAACAGTGCCTGTCCTGCACGAGAGCGCGTGCTTAGCAGGGACGCTGAAAGCCCGGACCTCGCGTCCGGGCATATATATATATATATATATATATATATATATATACGGCAGAAAACGCTTTTGAGACGGTTGTTGCAGTTTTTAAAACATATTATTCGCAAAGTTCGTTGACGTTTCGGCATGAGACAGACTTTTTTCGAGACTTCGAAACTCCAACAACCGTGTCAAGTGCGTTTTCTGCCGAATATACTTTTCGTCATCCTGCGCTACGTTTTCTCGCTCTATCTCTCTCTTTCTCTCTCTCTCTCTTATATATATATATATATATATATATATATATATATAGATATATACATACAAACTGAGTTTTTGGCACCAGTGTGGAGAAATCACTTGATCCTGTTGTTAGAGTGAGTGATTGTTTTCTAGTTATCCTATGATTGATAATGGTTACGATGAATGCATTTATTTCCTTGTTAAGTTTGCCGTCGACAACACTCAAAAAGTGACGTCAAAACGTAAAAAAGATATTCCAACATGTTCACATTTTTGTAATCATGAAACGTGTCGTTTGGAAGTTTTAAAATTGTCTAGGGTAAGTAATTGTGTGTGATCGCCAGTTCAAGTTGGGTAAACATTAATTTATCGCAGGTCCCCGAAAACAACCTTCATTGTTCAAGCATGAACACGGCGGTTTATGTGTTTTTTTTGCGTAATTGATAAACAGGAATGATGAACTGATTTTTTTCTGAACTGCATCAATAACTTTATCGACCCGCTTCGATTGGGCACTGCCCTTCTACAGATCAAAAACCGCTTTAATTTGCCAAACTTCAAGACAACATTGAGCACCCGATTAACTCAAGACCGGGAATTTCAACGTCTCTTCGCCCCTGCGGGTATTTTGTGTCTTTGATCTAGCCTTTATTGCAAGACGCGATGCGCATTCAGAAACGTAAAAAAATGTATAGACGCTTTCCACAGGGACCAGATTACAGCAGCCATTGCTTCGTCTTGTCTAGTCTTGCCGAGATACCAAGCCACTGACGCGAGCTTTGACGAGCCTCCAAGGAGGCCCATGGTGGGGGAGAAGGACACAGCCGGATCTAAAATGACGTTAACCTGTCCCGCATTCGCAACGATGGAGCGAAGTGATCAAAATTAGAGGAAACAAAAACTGTAGGTCGGTTATGGAAGCGCCCCTGCATAGATACTGCAAAGGGTCTATAGCCACGTTTAAAGGGCAACTCCGGTCCATACTTTCGATTTTGGGATTATGACTGCTTTTAGCGCAGTCAGCGTCCCTGAATTGCAAGGTGTCATTTTTTCTCGTTATTGTGCGTAGTTTTAAAGATATCGACGACTCAAAGTTTTGTTTGGGGCGCGGCCAGCAAAACCGACACTAGCTGCTCGAGGCCCCGTCAACACTCGAAATCAGCCGCTATGTGAACGTGACGTCAGGATCGTTCTAGTTCAACGAGTACGCAGGCCGAGTGGCACCTACCTCTGTTGCGCTAGCCGTCTAAAGGTAGGAGGTGAGCTGATTTTGTTTTAATTCTGTATACATGGTAGTTATCCAGCATATGTAGCAAGAGTTAGTGCGTATACCCGAAAGCTAGCGACTGAAAAACCCGTGAACTCGTTCGGTGCCGTATTCGGCAGCCGCAGCCGTGCGTGCTCTATACCGTACTCGTCTCTTGTATACCCAAAAGCTAGCCACTGGAAAACGAGTGAACTCGTTCGGTGCCACACTTGGCGGCTGTCGCGGTGCGTGCGGTCTTCCGTACTCTCGTCGCTAGGCCTAAATTGTCATCGGGGCTCTACACAGCGCTGCCAGTGACGTACAGTACTGGGGGCCCCTCGCTTTCGCGCTGGGGGTCAGTCCCAGGCACGAAGCTTTGAGGCTCTCCGGCGTGGGCCGGAGCGCCCGAACACACGTGTGCTGGGTTATACATGTCTGTTTTTTCGTTCTTTTTTCCTCGTGCGCGTAAAAGCCGAAGTCCAAAGTCCACTCGTCGAACAGCGTTCACCCACACTTTCTCCGATTTCCGGTCCGTTGAAAACTTGTAAAAAAGCAGCTCTGGGCTGCGCAGCGAGCTGCTTGAGCAGCCCACAGCGCTACAAGTTGTACTCATCATCTTTCGAGGAATAGCTGGGCAGTCTTGGGCGCACCGAGCTGCTCCCTAAAACGAGTCTTGGAGTCCTTACAAGCAAATAAACAAAAGGCTGTACCGAAGCTACACGGGCTACAGATAAAAGCAACGGCTAAACACGCCAATCACAAGCCGAATTAGCGGTGGTAGCGGCTCAAAGAAGCGCACTCCGCGCAGCGCCCGAACCGGAGGAAAAAAGAGAACGATCCTGACGTCACTGCCCAATGTTGCTTTAGCGATCGGCAACCCGCTGGCCGCCCGCTAAAGAGCAGCGGCTCGCGGCGGGTCGCATTTTTGTTATCGGCATAAGTTGAGAATGCGGCGTCCCCCGGACGTAGTTTTTTGGCTGGGGTCGTATTTTGTGTCACTACAGCGATACCAGTAATTTATTTTATATTGAGTTTCGGCCTGAGTTGCCCTTTATATCATTTAGCGTAAAAAAAGCAGTGTCTTCAAGCACGTCTGTTTTTCGCTTAAAGAAGCAAAAATAAGTATCGTACTTTTTAAACAGCTCAAAAGACCTTAATCCTTCAAGCTGCTTTTTTTTAACAATGCAGAGTTCTTTTTTTATAATAATAAAAGGAAACAAAATAATTGTCGCACTTTGTGTCCGGCAATAAAGGTCTAGACGTGGTCCGCATTCAGCTGTTTTATTTTGCGCAAGAAAACAAAACGTCTGAAACAAACCTGAAATAGCCTTACTGTTTCCGCGAGATAGCCATACCGTTCAGTAAACAGAACCGGGCTTTATTTATTTCTTGTTGTTGTTGTTCTGTTTTTTATCTCTGAAGTTAATGTGGTTACGCATTTATACAGTTCCGGCTTCAAAATATCGTTTAAATCCTCACAGATTTTGAGAGACGAAGACGTGAGCGCACTGGAAAGAACCACCTTTGGAAACAAAACTGTTTCCTGAGCTTGCTCAGACGCCCTACAAACGCACAAACAAGAACAGTAGAATTTGCTGAGCTGTCATTCTCTTTGAGAATACGCGCGCTTAGGAACCAAGTGTGATTCGCTAATCATGTTGTGTGTCTTCGTTTTGCTTCTTTACGTTTGTTCTATACCTGATGTTTTTTTATCTCGAGCGATCGAGTTTCTTTCATTTGAATTCGTATGAGGATATCCGCGTGCCACAGGGTTACAATTTGCGAGCGGCTGTCTGCCATGCATCCTGACGCGCGCCAAAAATAAAATATGGCACCGGCATTTTTTTTTTTTTTGCTTTCGTTGCATTTTTTATTTATAATTTATCATTTCAGCTGACTCCAGCTTGGCTTAGATTGCATTGAAGCTATCGCTATCTGAAACGAGCTTGGCACAGTAGGCTCAGAAAGCCAATAGCTGAAGTTGAGTCTTTTGATGGATGCGGCGTAATAATAATTTGGTTCACGCTTTTTCAAAACCCACCGTCAACATTTAGGCTTGTACTTTTTCACCTATCGACTGGACATATAAAAGCGTAGCAGATGCTGTGAGCGCAGGGCAGGGTTTTCAACGTCCTTGTAAAGTACGAGCGCTCTTTCAGCGCAAGCATCGTTCAGATCGACATGCTCGCGTGCTTGAAGCGTTTGCCTTTGCTCGCACATAAAGTGTTACAAACTATGGCAGGCGCGGCACATGCTCACCCCTTCACGGCCCAAAAAACAGACAAATACGTTACCGAAATGAAGTAACTAAATGCGGCTTTCCGTCACACACTCAAAAGTAACTAAGTACGTTACACGTTACTGCAACTCAAAGGAAACACGTTACATCGGCTAAAAAATAGCGCGTTATGTTATTGTTACAATAAATGTCTTTTTTGTGAAGCATCACCGGCTTCCACTATTTGTCGTCGCTAATATTTCTGCTTTCTCTTTAATGCGTTCAATAATAAAAAAGAAGTAATTCAAATAAAAAACAAAACGTGAATGTTTTAATGCAAGCAACTTAAACTTTACGGATCTTCAATTTTCTATCAATCTTATAGACCGACACGCGGCGCGGCTCTGTTTACCAACACGGCCTGAAGGCCGCGCATGCGCGGTAGCTATGTGGGCAAAAAGCGCCCCGGCTCTCTGCGTTTTCGCCATTGCGTTGTGTGGCGTGCGCTCGTTGTTGACGTTATAGGGACGCTTCTAGCTTTATTTGTGCGTCGTATTTCCTGACAACGTATGTCGTATGCTATGCCCGACTATTTGAGCTCGCTACCCGAGCCTGAACGGCAGCGGTATCGAAACAAACTGTGCGTGGACGGCGTTGCCTACGAGGATCCGTACGCCATAAACAAGGCCTGCTGGACTTCCGACGTGAAGTTGCTGCCACCGAAGTCGACGGCTCACGTCGTCGTTTATTTAGTTTTCTTTTTTTTCCCAAGCCTGTTCACGGCCGACACGGTGCAGCCGTACAAGTTACTTCGAGTAGGTTTCCGCACTGCCGGGTGGATCGGCAGACTGTGGGTCTGCGGAAGTGTATTTATTGAACAAAATGTAAGCGCGCAAACGAGCTGGTGTACGTTGCACATGGTTGAAAAAACTCCGAGACTGCGGGTAAACGACACAACACTAAAATGTCTCTAGACGTTTTAGTGTTGTGTATTTATTAATTAAACAATTACACACAGCGTCTTGAAGTCAAGGTATGATATTGTTCTTACCTTCACGACCACAAGAAATGACAAGCAGTAACGCTTTGTCCGTTCTGCAGTCTTGGCGGTAACACGTTACAAGTAACAGCGTAACCAGGAACTCGTTACTTTTCCGTAACGCAGTAAACCTGCTCATTACTTTTTCGACACAGTAACAGGTAACGTACTTAGGTTACTATTTCAAGTAACGTAGTTACGTTACTGTTACTACTTCCCAAGTCTTAAAGAAATTACACTTCAATTATATCCGTGTTTTTAGGCGTGAAGCCATGTTTTTCTTTCCGTTTTTTCTCGTGAGTATTTAGGTGAAACCGTAAAAGAAATAAAGCAATTATGTTCAGTTTCTGCATGAAAATAATGTTTCCTGGTATATGAGCTTATGCATACCTGTATCGTCAAAACCGTAAAACCTGTTAAATCATAATTTAAAAAATAACGCAGAAGTAACGTGCGTTACTTTTTATCGGTAGCGGTAACGCGCTCCTTTTATTTGGAGGTCACGTAGCTCAGTAACGCGTACCTTTTATTTGCAAGTAACGAGTAACGTATTTCGTTACTTTTTTTCGGTAACGCCTACAACACTGCCGTTCTGTCGCCGATCCCCTTCTGCTGGGTAGCACGGGCGTAGCGAGCCTCCGACGAGCGCTTGGCCGGTGCTTTGTGCGCGAACACCGTGGGAACCAAATCCGGGTGGTCTCGATCAAACAACGTGTTTCCCTGCACATACGGAAGCCTCGGGAAGGAGATTGAAATGGAAGCCGCACTTGCCTCCAAGAAAGTGCTTGCCGCACAAACGGTTGTTCGCGCGAGGTGACCATATTTTCGATCCACGGATATTATACACCTTCTATGCCTGTCAGAGTCTGCTGGGAACTTGCGGAAACTCACTCCGCTACTTTTCTTGTACATTTTGGTGCAATTGACGGCTGCACAGCTTCGCGGCATGCTAAAATGCTATGACGCCCATGCGAAACGTGCGCATTTTTGCCCACACCACCCAGCTCCGGCGCGATCGCAGCGCCGCCGCAGCTCCGTGACGTCAAGCCCGCGTGTCGGTCTATAAGTAAGAGCGTTGTAATCGCTAATTAATACTTCGACGCAGCTTCGCTCGTTGCGACGCGTTGAGCGCTGGGGCTCTATCATCAGGACACTTGACGTAGAAGTGAGCGAGGAATTCGACCGGCGTGATTGACCGGCGCTAAAGTCAAGCACGACGCCGGCCAATCACGGCCGCCGGATTCCATGCCGACATTTTCGCCAACTGTCCAGATTAGAGCCCCGAGAGAGCGCGAGGGCGGAGAGAAAACTAGCAAAAGTGACGTCATCGGCGGGATCAGACGACCTTTGCTGGCCATTAAGCTGGCTCGGGAACGCCAACGATCATGTCACGACGCCTTGGACAGATAAGAAGTGACAAAGAGGCTCGCCGCATGCCGTGCGAGAATCGCTGGACGTCTTTTTCAAAATAAAAGTGCTTTATGTTTACTTCTGCCCAAGTTAAGTGCGCTAACTGAATTCACGAGACAAAAAGCTATAGAAGTTCGCTCCTAACTCAGATTTCTTGAAAAATGCTTCACTTTTAGTGATTTATGAGGCTATACTGACATACCTCGTGCTCATATTTTACGATCTGTCGAGAGGTTTCTCGTCTTGAAAGTTACAGGCACGAGCTGGGGGGAGACTTAGGTTAGGTCTCCCTCCAGAACTAACTAAATACCGTTACTCCTTACTTTGTCTGAAAGTAACGAAAATGCGTAGCTCGTTCCTTGTCCTAAAAGTAACCAAGTCATTACTTCGTGACACAAAAAAGTAAGAGGGTGCAAGTTTTCCTGGAAGCAACGGAATTGGTTCTCGACTAATGTCACGTGGAAGGGTGAACGTCCAAACTCCGTGTTTCTGTGGTCGGAGGAAGCGCCCGCGCCGACTCTCATTTGTCATCAGACGCTTACGAGCTGGCGTAACTTCTCCCGGGGACGGTCGAACTTCATGGCGGCCGTTTGGTGTTTGCGAAGTCGCGGCGGCGCTGTAATTACCGCTTGTGCGAAGAAAAAAAAAAAACGGCATTCGCAAAATGCTTGACACTTACGCGCGCTGTTGCCACACTAATCACACCCACTTTCTGTTTTCCTGCTTTTCAACACGATGTAAAAGAACGCGTTATAATAATACAACCGCGAATTGAAACGAGAAAAGCACTAAAGATGGCAGCAAGATGGCGCATCTGGGTGATTTTTTTTGTGTGCGCTCGTTAGATGTGAGATACGGGTCAGCGTCGCAAGCCGAGGTTTTTATTACGGGGTGTTTAAGTTGCTCAAATTATCCCCATGAAACAGCCTGAAAAAACAACGTCGACTGAACAAAAACGGGCACAAACTAATATTCATGGCGAGCATAAGTCAGAACGGCGAGCGCACCGCCCAACATTTTGTTTCGTGGTATTCTAAGATTTGGGGTCAAGTTCCCTTATTAGTATAACGATACTCGTGACCATAATAATATGCCCGTTCTCTCGTTGTCCTTTACAAGATGTAGGCTTCTATAACAGCGTCGGTCGTGGGCAGTCGCTTCAGTTTGAGAATCGCCCTTACAATATTCAAGTAATGAAATAATGTACACCCTTAATATACAGGCATTTCAATGGCCTTCAGATCAAAGGCTTTTGAGGAGTCGGCTAACTAGCATATACCGACAGGCTGGCGCAAAGTTTCCATCTCGACCTTTCTCGCCACTCATGCTTAGGGCCTTCGGCACAAATCGCATATAAAATGCCCGCGCAATAGGGGTATGCAAAAGATAATTGGAGATAACTTAATGCTTCGAACGAATTTACGGACAGGTTTGAAAACAAAAAGTTCAGATGGGCTAGTTGGTTTATGACTGGATAGGAGCGGCGAAAGACAGGGACAAAGTGGAGAAGTTAACGACAACACGGAGCGCACTCCCAACTGAAAGTTTATTAGAAAACACACTGACTTAGATATCGTAATAAAATACGTCATTTCCAGACACCCCACTCTCTCTCTCTCTCTAAATATATCATTTACTTATGTAACAAGGCAACAGACGGCTCGCTGAGACACTTATCGGCACCTCTTGCTTTGATGACAAACACTTCGTGAATTGCTCTAGTTGTCTGCCTCCTGTGCCGTCCCAGGATGGTCGTGTTTGACAAGAACGGGGTGCACTGGCATCGCAATGAACTGCCAAACGCCCAGACGTCGTCTGATAGCCGCGGTGTGTTCTCTTGCATGGTCAGCTACGTAGGTGCGCCCTACAAAAGTGGAATGTCGTTGACGACAACGGGTGTAACAGTCGCCGGCCATATGAGCTCCCCCGTCCGAACGCCGACCGGAGCGGCGAAAATCCCGCATGCGGCGCGTCGAGCGTTGCCGCGTTCTGGGAGCCGGGCTATTGGGACCATGCCATTCCGTTATCAAAGGGGTGGACGCAGGAAGTTTAATAGCATTCCGCGTTTTGGAACGTGAATCTGAAGCACGGCCGATTTCCGGCGAATCCGGCTTCCGGTTGCAGGCAAACGCAGACGGTTTGATCGGAATTCTTCTGCCATAATATCTCTGACGTGCGTATGGACTACCTTTTTATTGCAAAACCGGTTTGTCATTGTACGGTATTTCCTACTCGAAGGTGATAAATCCTACACGCGTTTTCTCACAATCTTTCTTAATCCCAGACTAGACAATGACAAGCGATTTTGAATAATTTATTTCAACTAAGGATATGCTGCAGATAACAAAAAAAAAAGATTTGTGTCGAGGCACAATAAAGATTCAAACGCATTTCATGAACGCGTTTTATCGAGGAGACTCTTGTTCTGCGCTCAGTAGCGTGTTGCTTCGCCAAGGGACAACTTCTCTACACGATGACTTTGCAGATGGCTTCCTGGTCAGCCACTCCTCGCTTGCCGAGGGATCATTGTTGTCATGCCTAATATCATATCAAACATTTTTTTTTCATTTGTAAGAATCGATCGAACACTGCTGCTTTTTCTACGTCTAAAGCAAGCTCCAGTTTATCAGCAGCTATGACATCATCTCCGAACACGTGGGGCCAACACCCCGAAGACGGCGATTCTAATCGGCCATGCTTTTGTTATTTACACTTCTAAAGGCTGGAATCCCGATAAAAGTTATGCGTCCACCCCTTTAATAACGGAATG
>JAZHYW010065272.1:0-56776 GCA_037355805.1 Ixodes ricinus | reverse complement strand
CCTGCTCTTATATGAGGCTGTTATCATTGGTGAGAGGGTGTAGTTGTGACTGCTGAATATCGCAAGCCTCGTTACTACCGGGTCTTCCTTGCTTTGTGTACTCTACGGCAGTGTTCCAAGCCTTACTCGGAAGTAGATCTGAGTTACTTTCTTGATGTTTGTTTATACCACGCGATAGCACAAAGAGAATGATGCTTGACGCGAGTACTTTTTCGGATGCCTCTGCTTTGGAGCGAGATTGACTAAACCTTGGAACACGGCCCAAGCGGCACGGATAGCGTGAAACACTTCATGGGCGCCTCTTTTACACTTTTCTAGGTCAAGATGCAAACAAGTATCAAAGTTTACCTGTTCTCAGCGCACCTGTTTTGATGTCAGCCGTGGAATAATGGAATGAAATGGAAACAAATGGCAATTGTTTGCCACCCGAATTCAGCCATGCCTTTTACCTTGAGTGCTTGTTCAGTCTATTGAGAATATTGTATGAAAAATTACGTGTACAAGTTGCCTGTACAAGTTACCTCTTTTCTTCAGCTGGATTGCAAGTGCTGGGCGGCGTTCAGTGCAGCCGGTTGATTTGGGATCGTGTACAATCTTTTATGCGTGTTTATTGACATGCGCACGTTACCAACATTTGTACCTGATGTTGTGCTGCTTTTGTAATGCAATTGATTTCATCTCGATAACGCATTCTTTAATATAAAATACATGTAAATACAAGTCGGCGTTGTCAATTTTTTTTTTTTTTATTAGAGTTTGGCGGCGATTAATTTGGCTTATTCTTTTCCGCAGATTTCGTATTTTTTGGCTTTAATTTTCGGTTTGTGGTCAAAACATCTGTGTTTATCGGAGCTTGCGTCGAACAAAAACGAGTGCGGCCCAAACACGACCCGGTAAACGTCCCAGTGTCGAGAACAAAAGGGGATGAAATAAGAAGACAATGTTTGCAAAGAAAGAATTGATTGAAGAATAAAAAAAGAAAAAGGAATTGCATGTGTTACGTCTAGATTTTAATGAAGTACCGCGCACAAATAATTCCCTATTGATCTTTAATAACAGTACTGACAAGATAAGTTATGTTTCGTTTGTTCCAAGGCCAAAATGTGCTTTTGCAACAAAAACGCAGGCAGCTTCGCAATGCCTCCGCTAGATGCCGTCAGCTCGCGGTGCTGTATTTTAGGTTTTTATCGGAGCTAGACACTGATTTCTTGGACGAACAGTTTTGAAAATATAGTTTATGTTTTTTACAGCGATCGCAATACAAATCTCAGCTAAGTTTTGCTTAAAAGCCTCAGGATTTGGTACGGTCACGTGTCTACTGGTCAAAATTATGCAATATTGTGAACAAGATGCCAATTCATCGCTCTAAGCCCCTGTACCTCGTTGGGGTTTATACCAGAAACACAAAACCCTCAACTTAAGCATTTCCCGCTGAAGCATAGAAGTTCTCTATACGTAATGGAAAGCAGAGTGCACGAAAAATGCAGACACAACAAAGGACGTATCGTCGGAACGGAACGCAATGCGAAAGCCAGAATGCACAAACCTCGATACACGTTGCACCATTTAAAGGCCAATAAAACCTGGAGGGCAGAGAAGGCTGCTGGAGCGTGCGCTTTCTTCAACGTGCACACTCTTGCACACCCTCCTCCTTTCCGCTGTCTTATTGCCTCCAGGTGGTGCAGTATGTATCAGAGGCCTCGCATACCGGCGTTTGCGTTTCATTTCATTTTGATGGTACCACGGACTTTGTTTTAATTGTTTTTGGGAACTGTTGCTTTTTTTCTTTTTTTTTTAACCAGTATTGATTGACCCAGTTTTCAGCACTTCTCCGAATACTCTACCTCATGCGGAGTGGAAGTTTTGCATCCCGCCGGCACTCATCATACTCTCGTCTTTTCCTCATCTCCACCAGCCGACGAGGACCTTGCAGAGGAGGGTACTTCGAGGGAAAAAGTCCAAGGGCATGCACATGTTCAGCTGCGACCTCTGCAGCTTCTCCGTCCACGAGAACCGCGTGATGCTCCACCGCATGAACCACTCCAAACTGCCGCACCTGCATTGTCACGTGTGTGGCAAAGACTTGCGCTGTTCGCCGCGCTCACCCGGCACGTGCTGTCCCACTTCAGTGCCAAGCCGTACCAGTGCGCCGTGTGCTCATCACTTTTCAAGGTAGGGCAGACTTTGTTCGCTAAAAAAAGAGAAGCTTGCTTCTTAACTCTGCTTGCTCTTGGTAGCCCTTTCGGTTTCACGGGTTTCTTCTTGCAGGTAGTATGTTTGACGGACACTAGAGGTTTCTTGGCAGCTAGGGTCGGTGGCAACGTTCTGACAATTTATCTCTTTTCAATAAGTTTTGCCACCAACAGTACAGTCTACGGGTAAGAGTCAAAAACTAATTGCAATATAGTTGAACCTCGATTTAACGAACTCACCGGGACCCGCGAATTATTTCGTTAAATCGGGAACTTCGTAAAATCGGGAAAGTCATTTTTCAGGCGTAGGATTTGATAGATTTGAAGTATTAGCGCAGCGGCATCCTACGAACTACCGCGGTATCACATTCGCGCAATCCACAAGCCGAAACTGCCGAAACTTTAAAAAAAATGCGCGTACAGGAATTCCGCAAATGAGTGAGAGCACAACCGCATGCGCGTGTCGAAAAAGAAAATAAAAAAGCTCGTAGCTCTGGAGAAAACGACAAATTTATTGCCTAGTGAAAAAGCTTGTGATTTTCGCCTGCGTGCGCTTCGTGAGCAGCGGGCGCACACACTTTTCGTAGCTGGCAAGTGAAGTCAGAGCGTCCTCGGCACCCTCGTGTGCCCCAGCAAACCGCCTCAGAAGGTCGACGGCGTCCATCACCTGGCTTGCTGTGGGCACGGGAGCTTCGACAGCATCCGGATCGTTCGCATCTTCAGCCTCCTCTTGTGCGCCGGAAACAAGCTGCACTATCTCCTCGTCGTCGAGAACTTCTGTTGTGTCAGTGTCCGCGTCTGCGTCGGCAATCACGAAGTCGTCGAAGTTCTGATCTGCGGCCACCTGGTCATGCCGACGAAGCTCTTCCCAACAACTGGGTGATGCCTCTTCTTGCTCGTGTTGCGGGCTTGTGGAGCCCGACGCAGCCTCGGGAGTAGAAGTGTGGAAGCCAGCATGCCGGAAACAGTTCACAACGATCGAGGACCGGGTTGCTCTCCACGATGCTGCCACCATCTCGATCGCCATGTACACGTAGATCTTGGTATCACGTTTGATTTCCAAGTTCAGCAGGAGCTTCTCGATGACCCTACGCTTATATGCGCCTAGAGGTTTTTGCGCGACACAAGGGACAAAACACAAGCGAGTAGACACGGACAAGCGCAACTTTCAACTAGTTTATTCGTGCTCGATCGACCACGAACATCCAGAAAGAGCATGCGCAGCTTCGCTATATAGAAGAAAAAAGAAAACAGAAAACAGATAGAAAAGTCACCCACCAAGACACATTCCATGATAGTCATTGTTAAACCAGCAACCTGGATAAAAACTGCACTTCACTTTCAAACAAAGAAACCGAGGTATCGCTGACACAGTCACGTCCCTTCTTTATATAAAAAGCTTCCATCAATTCTCTGGCTGTGCTATCTTTGCTTTTACCCAAGATCCTAATCCCTTGAAATTGCGCCTCACACCCACAGTCGGCACAGTGAGTTGGCAAATGTGCATTGCCTTTATTTTTGATTGATAATTCATGTTCCCGTGCACGGTCATTAACACAGCGTCCAGTTTGACCAATATATACTTTCCCACACGAAAGCGGAATCTCGTAAACCACCGCTTTGGCACAATCCACAAACGGTCGGGCGTGCTTTTTGTTGCAGCCACTCGTCTTCTCTCTTCCCGAGGAAATCCTCGGACAAAGGCCCGCAAGCTTGCGTGGCGCAGAGAACACGAAAGGTACATTGTACCTATTCAGCTACCTTCTTAAGGTTGTGGGACACTTTATGTATATACGGCACCACTTCTGGTCTGCACTTCCTTTGTGGCGGCTCTGGCCGCGTCCTCTGCTTTTCCTTGGTCTTCTGGAGCAACGTCTCAGCAACCGCCGTAATGACCGAGCAGGGGAAACCGGCAGACTTCAGCCTGGCTACCTGATCATTAAAGCTTGAAAGTTGCGCTTGTGCGTGTCTACTCGCTTGTGTTTTGTCCCTTGTGTCGCGCAAAAAACCTCTAGACTGCATCATGAACCAACTAGGCCAACAACAAGTTTTAATTGCTTACATGCGCATTTCACACTGTTGATGATCCCCTGATCTAGGGGCTGAATGACGGAAGTCGCATTGGGGGAAAGAACCGCAACTGCACATTCTTCAGGTGAAGCTCCGGAATGTGGTGCGCCGTGCAATTGTCCAACAGCAGACACACATTCCTCTTTTGGCGGCCCATGTCGTCGTCGAAGCTTTTTAGCCACTTTGAGAAGATCGCGCGGCTCATCCAGGCTTTGGTATTTGACACGTACTCCGCCGATAGTTTTTTAACTCCTTTGAAGCACCGAGGATTCTCGGCCTTTCCAATGATGAGCGGATCGCGCTTATCGCTGCCATCCATGTTGACGCACAGCAACAGCGTAAGTCGCTGTTTACTCTGCTTGCCGCCGTGGCAAGGCTCCCTTTCCGAGCAAGCGTCTTGCTCGGCAGCATCTGATAAAACAGACCGCTCTCATCCGCGTTGTAGACATCTTGCACGGCGTACCTCCCCAGGATCTCCGGCACGTTCTCCGACAACCACTCGTCGGCTCCTTGCTTGTTCACGCTGGACGACTCCCCGCTCGACACTTTGCCAACAATCCCGTAGCGCTCTTTGAAGCGCGAGAGCCAGCCGGGACTTGCCTTGAACTCGTCAAAGCCGAGCAAACACGCGTAACCGAGCGCTTTCTGCTGCACCACTTCCCCGCTGAGTGGAACGTTTCTGGCTCGCATGTCGTTAAACCACATAAAGAGGGCTTCCTCCAGCTTCTCGTGCGGGGTCGTCTTCAGGTGTTTTTTCTTGGACGCGTTCCCAGAGGAAGTCGCAAGGATGATGGCGTCCTTCGCCTTCAAGATGGTCGAAAGCGTGCTCGCCGGGATGCCGTGTTCCGCGGCCACGTCACATTTTTGTCGTCCGCTCGCGACAGCACGGATCATGTTCGCCTTTTCTTCGAGGGTCAGTACTTTCCTTTTCTTCTTCGGGGGCTCCATTCTTCGACGACGCAGAATGCGCAGAGCAAAGCAGAAGAAAGAAAACTAACGTGCGCGAAGAGCTGAAGGACACGGGCGATCGGGTGGAAACCGGCCGTGGCGAAAGCAGCGGAGGCGGAGACGCGGAGGGAGCTAACGAGCGTCAGTGCTGCCATCTGTCGCACGCGAGATCAAGCACCAGCCGCCGCTTTCGCCATCTGGTGGAACTGATCCAAAGCTTGGAAAGAAATGCGCAGTCTGTCGTTCCGTGCCGTGCGGTTTCGGTTTGTAGTTTCGTAAGAACCAAAACGAGAATGCATCCGCTGCGTCGATTGTACCGCTCCTACGCCGGCAGCACACTGCCAGACATTCTAGACGCCATAAATTTGGAAAAACCTCTTTTTCTATGCATCTTTTTTCCCAGAATGCTTCGTTAAATCAGGTTTGGCGGCGAAGTTTGTTTCGTTATTTCGAGTTCGTAAAAGCATTAAGCCTATGGGCAACTGCGGGGTGAATCCGAATTCGTTCGTTAAATCGAGAAATTCGTAAAATCGGGTTTCGTTAAATCGAGGTTCAACTGTATATTTTTTAACTGCATGATATTTAGACAGCATTATAAGCAATTTGCCACTTATCAGTCCTCCCCCCACGTTCAACATGTCTGCGCCAGCATAGGGACGCCACGGAGGAAAACAAATTGCTGAGGACTCCAAAGCGAGGGATGCACCGCCGCTTTTGGCTCGTCCACTGTGCAAAACTTCATTCTGCTGAGAACTGCTTCAGGCGGTTCGGATAAATTGAAATTGCTCGGTGCCAGGTCCTTTGAGTAAGGCAGATGCACCAAAACATAGACCCTCAATTTTTTCCCGCTGTCGCACATGCCTTGTGGGCATTGTCGTGCTGCAGCTAACGCACCAAAGGTCGGCAAACAAGGCACTTTGACCTGATCGCAGATTTCGTGTTGTTCTCAAGTGGGTCACAGTACGACGTGCTGTTGATGCCGAATCCATGTGGGGATGTAACGTTCGACTGTCGATCCTTTATGGTCCCAGAAGACAGTGAGCATAACCTTTCTCTGCATCAAAACTGCCCAGAACCTTTTCAATCTTAAAGGGGTAACTGCAAAGAAAAAAAGTCACAGCATATCCACGTGGTGAATGATGATGAGTGGGCGAAGCTCCGGAGTGAATCGTCGGTAAACCAGCGATTCTTCCGTTAATTCGCCCACTCATCGCCATGTAAAGACGTGAGAAACACTGTGTGTGTGTGTATACAAACCACAATCTATCACACACACCACAGCTATGGCCGAGACGAAACGTCTAGAAGAGTCTCGCTTAAACCGCGCGTCGGCACCTTCGGGCTGAGCTCGCCTGATGCGTTTTGCAGACGCCTCACGAGCTCTCGCTGCATCGGGGTCTGCCTGCCGATACGCGCGCTTTCTTGCCGCTTCCCGTTCCCTGACGTTCTGCAGATCCTCTTGGCGCCGCTGCCGTGCCGCTTCGGCTTCCCGCTCTCGTACGGCCGGATCTTGGCGACGCTGCCGTGCCGCTTCGGCTTCCCACTCTCGTACGGCCGGATCTTGGCGGCGTCGCCAAGCAGACTGACGACGCGATTCGGCTTCCCGCTCTCGCACGGCCGGATCTTGGCGGCGTCGACGCGCAGCCTGACGACATGCTTCGGCCTCTCGCTCTCGCACGGCTGGATTCTGTCTGCGAGCGCGCGCTGCCCGCCGCCTTGCGCGCTCTCCGCTCCGCAACATGAGCTAGCGCCATCTGTCATCTCTACATAAAGTTAATTCCGGAACACGCCATCTCTTGAGCCATTCATAAACTAAACCTCGAAGTGGCTACATACCCACAACTAGGAGGGAGAGACCCACGCCTTAAGGAGCTTACGCCCCTAAAAAGTGTTTTTTTAAACAGCCGAATTGGGACAAGCATGTCACAAAACAATTGTTTTGCGAAATAAAATAATTTTTTTTAGCAATATTTACGTCACAGGACGTAATTTAGTCGGAGTCAGAACCTCTCCACATTTGAAACTCCCGCTCTTTCCACCCCCGCGAAGGAGAACTACGCCCCGCCCTTCACTTTTGGATTTGCTCTTTTTGTTGACTTGGCTGCTGAGTACGGCGCAGCGTCTTGATTTCCGGTAAGATCTGGCAACAACGCACGTAAACATGGCGCCGGTATTGTTTTGGTTTGATGGTACGCGAAAATAGAGCTGTAACGAGAAGCTGCGCGGTTTGCGAGCGCATAGCGAAGACGTGACCGAAGAAGTGCCCCTTGTGACGTTCCTGGAAGACGGAAAGTATAATTCGTAATCGTTGTGTGTGCTTTGAAAGCGAAGGGACTCGCAGGGTCCACGAGTGCTCAACCACAAGCCAAGGTTCACGACAGAGCTGCGTTGACTTCGGCGATCTCGTTCTGTTTGGTGCAACACGGCGATGCGACAAAGAACTGAAACGTTCGTGGTGTGTGTGGTGCGATGCTTGAAGTAGACACCCACACTAACACGGAGCGCAGATTGGTTGTTGTGGGGTTCAGTCCCGTCGTTGTCAGCTCATCCAGTCAAACTGGTCCGGGAGGACGCAGCGAGCGTTTTTAGAAGTATAGATCTTCCTTCGTTCCGTTTCAAAATGTGTAAGATTCCCGACGCATACCGTGAGTAAAAAGCTGCGGGCGTTTTCAACAAAATTTGTTGCTTTAATTGAACAATCAACTCCAAATTGTTGTCCTAAATCTGCCTTTTTTATGCTTCGTGTTAGGACTGCGTTTGCACAGCGACGTGTTGCACTCATCGTGCGGTGAATAAATTTGGGCAAGATTTCCTACCTGCCCACAGGTGCATGAACACAGTCCATTTTTTACTTAGTGAACATACCGTAAAATTCCGAGCAAGTGCCCCCCCGCAAGCAAGTCAAAATTACCCGCAAAGTGGGGAAGGCTCTATCCCGGAACGGCACCAAAATTCAAGATGGCAACGACAAAATTTTTCTGCCAGAAAACAAAAAAAAGCGCAGTGCACGCAGATTTAATATTTTATTTATCTCTGAGAACATAGACTTTATTAGGCCAAAGATTTGTCACTGCTATGTAAATCACTTTCAAAACCACCAAGACTCCTCAGAGTCGGCCGCAAGAAAAAGTTCGCAGCATTCCGCGATGTTTCTTAACTGCATGCCGTTGGCTATTTTGACAGCCTCTTCAGAAAGAAGCTGGTTGCTAATGACTCATTCTGCACTTCTTTCGCGCTCCAGGTAATAAAAGAGCGCGTCGTTCACATATTCACTGAACACCGGCGCGCCGTTACTTAGCTTTCGTCGAACTTTGGCTTTCCCGTAGTTTGACTGTAGCAAATTGTCAAAATTCTTGTCCCATTCCCGTATCCGGTCGAGCTTGATGTGTCGAGACCGTCTATTGACGTCTTTCCCGTTTTCACAATGCCATTGGACGACCTCGATTTTCTTTGCCACTGTGTAAGAATGCATAGCCGACCTGACACCCCCAAAACAAAGCGACAATGGCGCATAGTGACCGGGCTGATAGGGCTGCAAAGTAGGATTGGATTGGATTGGATTCTTGGACTGAACTTCGCAGGCCAGTGTTGCCTGGGCGCGGTCAGCGCGGTGCGTGATACGGGTGCAGAGCGGGGAGGGGGCGCTTTCCCGGAACGGCGCAGAAATGTGAAATTAGCACTGAAGTTGGGGGGGGGGGGGGGGGGGCTCTTGCACGGGTGGGGGCGCTTGCTCGGAATTTTACGGTAGTGCTTTTTTTTATTTTGGGAAGAGGCATTGTGCATTTATTACGGTACAATCACTTGAACGTTCAGAAATTCGGGAGGGCGAGCAAGCTTTCCGAACTTTGTCTCTTTGCTCTCTGGCACTGCTCCTAGTTCCAAGTTTCAGTAGACATTCCTGCTAGCAGGTACAAACTGCTCTAAAGCAGATAAAAGACTGGGAAGTCGGGACGGTGTGGACTCCGTGTTTTGCGCTTTTCGCAAGGTGACTGGGGAAGTGCTTTTGCAAGGTATGCGGAATATGCAACTGATTTTGTTTTGCTCCGTCATTTGCGTCTGTTAATAAGTTAATCTACAAAGCCGCCATCACAAGCCAAGATTTACGATAACAGTACACATTCATTCAAACAACTTTGCGCAAGATGGTTCGGAAGCAGAGAAATAAAAATTTGTCTGCTAACGCAAAATTCGGACGTCCGAAGGCTTCTGCGGACAGCTATTACATAATAACCTGGCTGTACCAGGTTTTTCACGTAATAGCTGTGTCTAGTCGCGGACGTTCGGGGCACCCGGTGCGAATCTCGACGGCCTCCGGACCGATATGAGCGAGAACGTAACTGGACACGTTTTGTCGCTACACGAACGCCCGATTGCCTCCAGCCAAATAGCGTTCCTTTCGGGGTGACATGGCTGCTGGAAGACTCGCTGTCGGGATCACTCATCGGACATCTCCAAAAAGTCAACATTTGCACGCGCAAGTGCAGAAAAAACAAAAAAAAAAAACGCTAAGCAAGCAAAAGAGGAAAACAAAAGAACCGCGCTACGAAAGCCAAAACCCGCGCTGCTTCCGATCACTAACACCTGCGACAGCTGCTAAACACACACTACTTCACTTCAAGAAGTCTCACTCAACCACCTGGGTCAGCACGAAACACTGATCACTTCGGCGAAACAACTAGGCGAGACAGGCGGGAGCAGAGACTTCGGTGGCCATGAAAGAATGGCGAAGCTTTTGTTTGTTATGGTATGAATTCAAACGGAAGTGTCCGTCTTGTAAACCTTTTGTAAAG
The DNA here is from genome assembly GCA_037355805.1 of Ixodes ricinus. Classification (NCBI taxonomy): domain Eukaryota; kingdom Metazoa; phylum Arthropoda; class Arachnida; order Ixodida; family Ixodidae; genus Ixodes; species Ixodes ricinus. The sequence goes on along the minus strand of JAZHYW010065272.1, from coordinate 46,776 downwards.
AATATTAATAACTCTCATTACACGAGTTATTCTTTAAACAAAAAATATGCCGCTCAAAAGGAAATTGCAACATATAAGAAGGTTTAACAACCAAGATCTAAGCTGTCAATCAAACTCTTAGCCAATGAGAAGTATTGCAGCCAATTGGGATAAACGTCGGGGAATCCCAACTTCGTGGCGCGCGATTTAGAACGGACGAAATAGCCGCAAACTAAAATCAGTCTCGCGCAATAAATATTGCTGTAAAAAAAAAATTTTTCTTGCGAAACATTTTTTTTTGGACATGCTTGTCCCAATTACCGTAATATCCCGAGTCATCGCCTATCCCCGAGTCATCGCCCACCCCAATTTTTGGGCTAATATCGATTTCTAAAAAAACACCGAGTCATCGCCCACCCCTTCAAATACCCCAACGCCGACTCCGCGATCTGCAAACACTCATCCTACCCAAATGACGCGGCTGCGGACCTTACAGTTGGAGGACGTCCGTGACAAAGTAAAACGGAGAGAAAGGCCCTCTCTTTGCTTACGCATTTTTCGCGTGAGCGACTCCGAAGTGGTAGTGTATCCATGCGAAAAGAAAACGATGAAGATAACAAAATAAAAGTTTGTTTTGCTTACGAAAATATCGATCCGACAAAAAAAAAAAAAAAAAGAATCGGAAAGATAACACAAGCATTAACCCAGTCAGGAATCGCGAGGTAAGCGTACGCCCCATATTTTGGGATGTAACCGCGGAGTGTAAGGTCGAAGTCTGTCTCCGCCGCAAGTAAGGTCGCCGCGAACCCGAACGCTCCTTCTCCCCGCACGTCGCGACCGCGGTTGTGCAATGTTTTAGAACAAAGCCAACAGGTAAATAAACCTTTTCTGGAACGCCCTACACAGACGTTAGTAGAGCGTCCCAAACCCCTATTGATAGCACGCCGTGCACGGACGCACGCATGTACGCAAAAAACAAGAAAGGTTGCGCAAGAGCTTGTGATTGACAAGGCGCCCGACGCCGTAAAAGTATTTGCCACGCGATCGCGGATTTCTCGCTTTCCCAGCATCGCTCTTCGTCAGCTTCTTTGGTCCGCTCGCTCGCTTGCTCGTTGCGCCTGGTTGGTTTTCTATTTTCTTGCGGAATTTTCTTTCTTTTCTTCTCTTTTTTTTTACTAACTAGGAGAACATAGTGGTGACGTGTTTTCACGGAACAAACGTTCGTGCTCTATGCAGATCGGTGGCGTTCCTAGCGCGTATGCAAGCAAGCGGACTTCGCGGTAGTAAAATATTCTTTCGTGAGCATGTTTTCTATAAAACAATAAAACTAAATCGAGTTTTGAGTTTAATGTATCTGTTAGCGTAGCAGCGCTGAATACGGAGAGAAAACTAGGCGGCTTTCTCCGCTTTTATTAACTTTTTGTGCTCACCCACGAGACATGGCCCACCCCACTTTTTCTATGAATTTCAGGTGGCAGGGGTGGAGCGATGACTTCCGGGATATTCTGATAGACTGTTTAAAAAGAAAAAACTTTTTTTTTTTTTCTTTGCAGTTACCCTTTAATGACGAAGTGGGCCTCCGCTCTGTGCTTGCCCGCTTGGTCTCTGGCTGGGCATAGTGGATTCAGCATTCATCCCCAGTGACAATGGGTTGAAGAAAGTTATCCCTCAGCTTTGTAGCGTCGGAGCAGTTTCTCTCACACACCCTCGTGGTGCTCCTTAACGTTTAGCATAAATTGTCTTGGCACCCACCTGGTGGACACTTTATGCTACTGAAGAATATCTTGAATCGTGTGGTGCATCGATCCATGACTTAACATTAAATTATTCAGCCATTTCATGGGCGGCGATTTTCGTGTACAAGCCGTTCAACTTCCGATATTGAATGCGTCGCTGTCGAAGTGTGAATTTGGCCGGAGCAAGGTGCGTCAGTCAGACTGGGCTCTACGCTTTGAACATTTTTGTAGTCAGTCAGTCAGAAAATATTTATTGTAAACCAAGAACTATGCGTAAAAAATCATCCACACTGCGATGATCCCCGGATCTGGCAGTTTCGTTCGTGCGTGGTTATGGGCAGTCTTGGGTAGTGACACGTTACTAGTAACGCGTTACTCTAACTTCGTTACTTCTTTGGTAACTTGTAACTATAACGAGTTCCTTTTTACAAATGTAACTTGTAACTGTAGTTCTACAGTCAAATCTCGATAGAATGAGATTTCATCGGACTCGCAAAAATCGTTCGTTATTTTGAAATTATTGTTATAGTGAAAAACTTACGTAAATTGTAGTTATATCTGAGCAAAAATGACCTACCTTTGCAATGGGAATATTCGGACGCTCAGTTTTATCCGAAACACAAAACAAAAAATGCTCCAACGTAATTGAACACTACACATTTATTGAAAGAAATCAGAAAACTTCTGATAGGTCTAGTACAACGCTACAGGCAGAACAATTTGATGTGCCGTCCACTTTGTTGACGGCGCTTGGTCGCTACTGGCACCGCTCCACGCGATTGAACACGGCACAGTTACTTGAAGAAATACGAAATTTTCTTCTGGTAGGTGTAGCACAAATGCTGCAGGACGAATGATTTGATGTCGTCCAACTTCCTGTGGACAACTCTGGTCGCACTAGCACACCTTGCAAGAAATATGCGCAACTTGCTGATGGCACTAAGGGTTGGGACTTGTTTCCCGGGCCGATCTTTGATGATGATGATGGTTGAGGCGTTGCAGGAGCCGCGAGCGACCTAAAATGTGCGTCTTTCTGTAATTTAAAGATTATTTCATAGTCACTCGTTGCTTTAAGCCCTTTTTTGCGATATAAGTTGAATAGTGAGGTGCTACTGCACATGAAAGCATTTAAATTATGTGTGTTATTCTGAAATATTCGGTATTCTGAAAATTCGGTAGTAATGAAATATTTTTCCATTGAAACCAATAGGCATTTGGAAGGGATTTTTGAAATGTTTGAAATCTGAAAAATGTGTTATAATGGCGTTAGCAATAACGAGATTTTACTGTATTACTTTTCTGAGGTAACAATCAAAGTGGCGAAGTTACTTCATTATTACTTAATTTTTATAGATAATATATCATTGAGCGAGTACAATCAAGCTATTCCTTGCCTTTCCAAATTGTCTGTTCCGACATTTCGAGTGTCCAGTTGGCCTTGCACAAACTTTTGAATATGTTCTTTCTGCTGACAGTCACGACCGATGTGCACTCTCGATGTAGATTTGATGAGGAAAAAAAAACCGAGAGTTATCTTTACGCACATGCTTCTTCTTTGTGCTGCGGTTTTTCTTTCTCCTGCGCAAACGCTTTTAGATTGGGTGAATCAGCCATGAAACAACGATACGTGCGGAGGGCACTGCGCATGTTTCGTATTTTGATTTGCGCCACTACTCCGGCATGGTGTCAACAGTCAGAGACAAAATTTACTGATGTTTGCGCGGAGTTTGTTTCGGGCTTGCGATGCGAACTGAAATATGGCGAGGACTCTGTGAACCCAGCAGCAACCGTCAACGTCCCAGCAATGTGCTAGTGCTTCCAAGGATAGGGATGTTGGTGAGAACAAAGAAGAACATGCATTTTAATTTTATGCAATAAAACTTTGTAAGGAGGCGTTTTCTAGTTTTTCTAAATTTTATGTGTTATAAGAAAAGTAACTGAAAAATGCGTTGTTACTTTTTAAAAGTAACTGACGAGTTACTCTCTATGATTGCTGTAACTGTAACGGTAACTTCGCTACTTTTTTCTGAAAGTAACTAACTGTGACAAAATACTTTTTAAAAGTAACTTACCCAAGACTGGTTATGGGTGACAAGAGATAATTGTATACTGTGTTTTGAGTGGTATCTTCGTACGAAATACCCAAATCTCCCTTAGCCACGAAGTCCCAAGAGAGATCGGAATCCTCGTCCGGCGTTGAGGCGTTGCCTGGTGAATGTCTCAGTCCACGAGTCTCTTGGGTCTCTCTTCCACAACTGATTTTCGATGGCTTCTACCTGCAGTCTCAGGCCTTACATTCCCAGAGGTGGTGATATAGTCTAGGAATGGCATCCGAGGATGTTTGCATTTATGACATCTTGGGCCAGGAGAGGACTGCATCGGCTGCGAACTCCTTTGCTGCGAGAGGTTCATGGGGTACCTGACCCTTGGCGTGACTGTTCCCCCGTATGGATGCACCGCAGTTGAACCGTCTCTTTTCTCTTGAAGGGTTTGCCCGAAGCAGATAGTCTCGGTCTCCATTTTCCAGTGGTGAATCTTTCGAATCTTGTGGCATCTATAAAATTCTTAACTCTGCACTTTAAACATTTTTGTATCGCTCGTTCATTTGTTGACGTAGCATACAGGAGCCTCCATGCTGGTTCGATATCTTGCAATCAACATCCACTGAGTTTGGCCCTCCGCACCCAAACTGGATTACCGAGTACTGTTCCTCCCTGGTGCAGCTTTCAGGGGGCAGCCATTTTGGGACTTTCTTTTCAGAAGGATGCCGGGCTGGCGTGCACAGCTTACATATGTTGGGGCCAAACAATATTTGAGACACAGCAGCCTGTCGTAGGTTCGATTTTTTATGACTAGAAATTACGTGATTTACTTTTATGGCGTCTGACTCGTATTTCAGTCAAATGTTTTGCACGGTTGTGTTTGTTCGTTGAGCTTGAACAGAAGTAGTCAGCTATTTACTAGTTTTGCAATTTATTCTATAAGTAAAAAGTGTTAGAAAATTAATCTTTCTGCCGAACAAAAGAAAAACAAAGAAGAACAATTTGTCTTGGTAATGTTTTTGAAAGCTTTCAGTTATAATTCTAGGCATGCAGGAATATGGGAGCTCTCTGCAGGCCAGGTTCGAGAACCCTAAAACATGCAAAGTACAAAAAAATAGTAAAACCACATTTCAGTGAGCTTTCTTTTTTTTATGGATGTACCCATTTATTGATAACATTTCTATCAACTTTTGTGAGCCTTACTTTAGCTTCAAAATTTTGGAGCCCACTCTATCAGTAGGACAAAGACGTCACAAAACATCTTTCCACTTGTCGACGTCCCGTAACTCGCGAGTGCGCTGCAATTCGTCTAGTCCACCTGATTGGTTTCGCTTTCAAACTGTTGCCCCACCTTCAGAGCACTGGGCCACCGAAGGACCACCTGCGGACCCACGCCCGGGGAGCATCCGTTCGTGTGCGGACACTGCCACAAGTCGTTCGGGCAGAAGACCAGCCTGAGCAAGCACGTGACGCTCCACACGGGGAGAGCGGCTGTACACGTGCCACCTGTGCCCTCAGGCGTTTGGGCGCAGGTTCGCGCTGATTGACCGCATCACCGCCCACGGAGCCCAGGAGCCGCCTCTAGTCATCGCTCCACCCACGTGTCCTCTTACGGCGGAGCAGTCGCTGATGAAGCAACGGGACACGCCACCGGCCTGCCTTGCGCCGGGACCTCGCCAAAATTGAGCAAGTATCCATTTGGGCCTTCTGGGAGTTCCGGTTTTAGATAGGACGTTTTCTGGTTACCCCGGGTGTTAACTCAATCCGTAAAGAAGTTAGATACGTTTGAACCCAAGCTGTCAGAAACCTCGACATATTGTAACAACTTTATAATTTGAATCTCGGCGGGGATTGAAGGTTGCAAACTTTACGAAGCGGGGCCTTAACAAGGTTTAACAATTGGGAAATTTTTCAAACTGGAATTTTGACAGGTTTGCACAGCATCCCTTGTTGTCATTATGACTTGATCCCAGGCAACTGTCGGCTGACGGGGGAGCGAGGATGATAGCCGCTGGGTTCACCTACGTTCCTACAATAGAGTCACTGACTGATTTTCGGACTCCGATAATTCGGACTTGTTCAATAATTCGGACCTAAAGGAAGAACTGTGACTTACCCCATAAAAATAGTGCATATTCACGACCAATGTTTCGGACAGCTTGGAAGTCCGAAAGTTTGATTATTCGGACAAAATCGTCGCGGGCGATGAGCGGGAAACTCCACCGAGAAGTGGCCATTTTGAATTCTATGTTGGCTGCAAATGGATTGGCTTAGTTTGGCAGCGTGACTTAAGCACTCCTGAGTTTTACCGCTAAGTGACGCTATGCTAGTCCTTTTTTCCATTTAGCTGCACGTCATCATCATCATCCTCATTTTGCTTTGTTTCCTTCCATCCCTTCGCCCCTCCGCCCTACTTTCGCGTCGCCAGTTGTCATTTTGCGCTCGTGGATTTGCGCCTCTCATCTCGTTCCTCGCATCAGCAGAAAAGAGAATTCGACAACCACTACCGCCCGCAGCCATTGACAGCGGACATTACGAACCCATAAACATTGCTGTTGAATGTGTGCGACAAGAACACGGCGCTCACGCAAATGCAAGCAGACATCATCGCGAGCAGGCATGACATGAAGCAAGCCACCACGGACGGCTTTTTAAAGCCTGCTTAGCGGTAATAAAGGCAAGTTTTTCATTTACCGAATTTTCGGACTGCTTGATTATTCGGACCATTTCGGGGGTCCCCTCAAAGTCCGAATAATCGGTCGGCGACTGTAAACCCGCTTTTCTAGCGCAGGCGCTCGTTTTATGAAAGCACCGTTGAAAGCCACTGGCGTCTACTTCACGCAGCATTGCTAGCTTCTCCTCTATGGTTTTTGTGTGGTACCCAAACCAACGATAATGTTGCGAAATGGTGTTGTACTTTGCAGTCTCGTATTCGGGTATTGATCGGAGAATAGAGGAGCAGAGGTTAGGTCGAAACTTCACGATAGAAGCACTCAAAGGCAGAGCTTGAAGAGCAATGAATGGATGCATGCAGCCAAACTCCTCGAGCCGTTTGGTGCCTTGCATCATCTAGTGGTAGGTGGCGTGGCTAGTACGGTCTCGTACGGTGGTGCGCAGTTCGAATTATCGGCGACGGAGATAAATCGCAGAGCACGTTGATGCGACTTTTAGACCCAGACCTCCGTGCAGTATGGTCAGACCGTGGCGGTTTGTTTGAATTATCCAGAAAGTCTAATTAACAGGCGTGAATTATTGAGCTTTCGCTGTATACGGAGTGCAAGTTCGTCTGCTTCTCGAGCAGGGGTTTGCGACGACGTCAAAATGCCGAGCTCTGATTGGCCCTTATTGGAGAATAGCGGGTAGACCTTGAGGCAGCTGGCTTCGAGGTCTACCCGCCATCTTTCAGTAGGAACCAATCAGAGCTCGGCATTCTGACGTCGCCACCACCCCTGCAAAAAAAGTAACGTTGTGGCACCTGGATTGTCTCTCGGATTGGCGTGTTTGTCGTCCCGCCCACACGTAAACCGAAAGAGGTCTCAAAGTGGCGACAAACCATGTCACGGGGGAGGGGGTGCGGCATGGCATGCTGTTGGATGTTGCCACCGCCAGAATTGCGGCGGGCAACGGCACAACGCCTCTACGACGTTGTCAAACGGAAATCGAGGGACCACGTGTGGCAAACTCGCCATTTGGAGACGTGTTCCAGGTGCCATAGTAGCGTTAAAAAGTTGCTCTGTCATTTTCTTCATATTCTCCGATTGTCGTCAAACTTTGCTAAACAGACCAACAACTTAGCTGAAATAGTAACTCAAATATTGGGCCAAAATATATTTTTTTTCGCAAAGTTGTTGAATTTACAATTTTGGTCCTCTTTGTGTTTTTTAATGTGAAAGTCTCTACTGGCAGCAATAAAAAAGAGACGTAAGCGGAAGACAGAAGTTCACTCTTTGGACTGTAGACTGTTCTCAACTGTTTACAAGCGGTTTCATGATGTAAAACAAATGCTTTGGAAGCTCGCTCCAGCACTTGTGCAGCGGCACGAAACGGGTGCTCAGCATAGTCCATTTTGAGACTGCCCACGAGACCTGCGAGTCTGCCTTCCCCCGACGTCGGGGCACTGAAAAGCCCGGGTACGTTTGAATGTTGGTTTTGGCATCATTTTCACTCTGATTTCACAGTAACCATTCTGGATTTCGCAATACTTACCTTACCGGAAAGACGAAAAGCCGGCGATTCCGACAATATAGTAGTTAGGTAGCCTTTAAAATGCCCCTAAAATTATTTTTTTTAAAACAGTTTGGTTGGAACATGTGTGTCAAAAAATCATTGTGCGAAAAAAAACAATTTTTTAGAGCAATATTGATGGTGAGAGATTTATTTGAAATTCTGCACGCAAAGCTCATGACGTCACGGAAGGACCATCTCAGTCATTCACTCTTTCACACCTCAACACGAAGGCGAAGCCGATCCACCTCTCCTCCACGTGCCCAAAATGCCAAGAGAGAAAACAAGTGGAAAGGAGGCGACTACCGACTAAATCGCGTCTCGCACCGTCAATATTGGTCTAAAATAATTTTTTTTTCGCATCAAATTAATTTTTTTGACACGTGTGTTTGAACCAGATTGTTAAAACATTTTTTTATTTTCAGGGGCCTTTTAAGGCACTTCGCATCGTGCTGCGGAGAACTTCAGACTCGCTCCTGTACTCCATACCGTGTCCCCCCTCTCGCCCGACCAGCCGATGACAGACAAGACCTCGACAAAGACGGCGTCGCGACACGGCCAACGGGCGTCCGCAGCTTCGCCCACAACGTCCGCAGCCAGGCGACCCAGAATGAAAGACGGCGCCGCATCGCGGCGTCCGCCTTTCTGGCGTGAGATGAGGAGTTTCCCCGGACAGCCCCGTCCAAGGCACGTGTGGCATCGCGTGCCGACGAGAGGCCCCTCCAGTGCACCACTTGCCTCTGGCGGTTCCGGCCTTGGGCACACCTCAGGGACCACCTGCAAACGTACACCGGGAGCGGCCGTTCGCCTGCGAAGTGTGCGGCAAGACATTCGGCCAGAGGACCACCCGACCAACCACTGGAAGGTGCACACGGGGGAGAGGCCGTACGCGTGCCACCTGTGCCTGCACGCATTCATCCTCAAGCGCACGCTGCAGGACCACCTCAAGTCCCACGAGCACAGGTAGCAGAGCAACGCCTCGAGATGCACCACGGTCGTGTCGTCGGAAAGACGCACCACGGCGTGGTGCGTCTTTTGAGCGGCACGCACTTCGTTCCGTCTGCCGTGCTTTGGCTGCGTGCGCGTGTTTGAGGTGCCGGAGGTGGGACGGCTGAAGCCCCCTCCCTGCCGTCCTCGCCCTGTCGGTGTTGGTCGCCCGGTGTTAATTGCCAATAGGATGAAAACGACGAGGAGGTCTTACGGTCCTCCTGCCTCCGGTACAAGCTTTCTACCTTGGGCGACGCTTTGGCGTCGAGTGGCCTTCGAGCGTGCACGTACTGCTGAAGCGTGGTGAAAGTCGAGAGTCTGCTGAAGGCCGGGCGTCGCCGTTCTTGCCTCGTCGTCCTCGTCCTGTTGGCGACCGTAGCTCTGTAGACGAGCCGCCTCCAGACTGTGGCGATGCGATTGCTGCGCTAAAGTGCTCGCCGTGCGATGTTCTACGTTTTGCCACAAAGTGAGGTATGTGCACCGACATCCTGCCATCTTGACACCACGACTACATCGGCATCACATGATGCCGTCTCGGCATCGCGACTTCACTTGTGCCCCGCCACACCTCTGGACACTCACGGTAGGCTCGTGCACTTTATAAAAGCGTTGGATTATCGTCTCGAATAATGTGCCCTTCTATTTGATCTCCGTGTCGAACGTTGACTGTACTCGGTAAGTTTGGCGATGTTTCTTAACTTTTGGAGGCGTGCTTCTCGTTAATGTAATGATAATGTTTTATTATTTCTTTTTTTTTACAGAAATGTCAAGGAGATGGCAGGAGGACATATTGTAGTTACCTTTATCTATTGCAAACTCGTCGTTAATGATTAAGGAACTCCATTTTCACTAAATTTAGCTTTCTAAATGCTGTAATGCATGGCAGCCCTGTGTCAGCATGACTGCAAATGCTAAAACTTTTGCTTCCCCTTTCCAATTTTTTTTTTTTACGTTTTTTTTTATATGATTAGGAATTAGAGGGAAAAATAGCATTGACACTTTTACTGGTTAACTGTCGAAGAGCTATCAATTTTACTTTACTAGCTTGCTGTGTTTATGTGCGAAATAGGCAACATTGCAGGGATGAAACTGCTGCGCCAGTTATGCCACTGTGCGCCTAATGACTTTTCATGCACCACACTGATAAAGAAGTATAAATAAGAACAAAATTGTGCCAAGCTGCACAAAAACTGAAATCATAAACGAGCCTCATCAAAAGTGGCCTAGTGTTGGCAACATTGACACCGGAACTTCTGTCCCAAATACAGTGCAATCCACTTATAACGATACCACATATAACGATGTACCGCTTATATCGATCAGTTTCTAGAGTTTCTAGACTGGAAATAATCAGTTTCTAGTCCAGATACAACTATAATCGGTTATAACGATTGAAATTTTGGGTTTTCTCATTATCGTTATAAGTGGGTTGCACTGTAGGATGCCAGTGGATCCGAATCCAAAAATTTGTATCTAAAGGCTCCTGCTGCCAACGTTAGTTGCCGTTGCTGCATGCTCATTGTGCTTTTTGGAAGTCCTGGAGTCACTTCATCTGAAGATCCGAGTAGTGGAGCAAGCGTGTGCTGCGGCCCCACGCAGAGAACTTGGGAACAAAGGTGAGCGAGCAGTGAGGCGTATGACGGAGCAAGATGCGAACTGCCAGCTGGTTGTGATTGGGCTTTGAAGTGATTCGACAGTGACGTCACGAAAGCACCTTTGACAGCAGACTTGCTGCAAACTGGGAAGAAGTCTCATAAACTTTACACAGAAAGGCTAGAGGTCGAAAAGCAAGACAACGAGAGGCAGAAGAGAAGGAACAGTGGTTCGAGTACGAAGAGAGCTCGTGTTCAGGAAGAAGAGCGACAACTTGAACGGCGCATCATCTATTCGCCGACTATGCTTGAGCATGTGCAGTCATTGATTGAGTTGGGTGTGAAACAAAAAAAAAAAAAAAAGAGATGGAGCAGATTGAGTTTGGACAAGTGCTGTTAGCGGAGGCTAATGTGAAATTGGCTCAGAGTCTCGGACAAGTTAAGTGTATCCATGAGTAATTGACGAAGTACCAATAGATTTATGCGTACAAGGGCATTTATTATCTTTTCTAGTCGCTGAAAAATGAAAGACAATTTTTGTACCTGAATTTTTATTTTTCGGTATACCCTTCTAGTCATTGCTGAGCAATGAAAGCTATTTGTGCCTGTTTATATGTACCTCTTTGCAAGTCGGTTTTATCATGTGTCGCACTGTCATGTGCAGTTTTGTTTCGTATGCTTTGTGTAATTTGCACATAATTTTGTGAAAAATGTTCGCATCTAAAAAGTTTATTGAAGCTACCGTTGAGTTCACATGGAGTTACCTGCATGCCATAATTTATTTAGTTTTAAAAACCAGTGTTGCGTTTAAAACTCGTATGCTGCTCCCAACTTGCTCCAAGACCTCGTTTTTGCTGCTCCCAGCCTGCGCCAAACTGTAGTTTTTTCTGCTCTTAAGATTGCTCCAAAGCTGCTTTGCCCAGTTCGATCCCTGACATTGGGAAAAGAAAAAACTGACTCAGATGTTTACCACTGATCAAACAGTAGGTGCTGTTGACCTATGAGGTCAATTACTACTATGCGTGTGGAGCGTGCTACATTTCTGTAAATGTAACCTGTAGTCGAGCTTTTTTTTTTTTCTATATCAATTCTTTCTTTCTGCCTAAGAATTTCACAAGTATTGGAGCAATGTGGTGTTATTTTAAATCGACCATCTGTAAAAATGGTCATAAAACTAAATTACTGCTATTGCCTGCTGCTGCTTGCGTTCGTGTGAAACTTGCTCTTCCAAAGCCTTTTTCAACATAGCGAAAAGTTTGACTCTGACATTCTCTACAAGCATACTGTAATACCTCGAGAGATGCCCCACCCTTGAAAGATAACAACTCCTCTTTTTTAACTTGATTTTTTCTTATTTGTGATTTTTTTTATTTAGAGATAGTTTATTTTAGTAACCGTAGTGTCTCAGATCAATGATGACGTTGGCATTCATGCGGCTAGTTGGCTGCTGGCGGGATACAAGTGAACATTGCTGACTGGGAAGCAGTCATCTCTGCTTCATTGCCCCTCGCCACAATAGCAAGTTTGGCAGGGACACGCTGTGCAGAAAATAGCATTTTTTCCATTTTTGCTTGATTGCTCACCGAAAGTTAGCCCACGCTTGATTTTCACCCGATTTGCGCTCGATTTGAGGTGGGTGGGCTTTCTCATGGGATATTACGATACTAAAAAAAGTTTTGCCAGTTACTTCTATAAATCATGGCGGTTGGTCAACACCATAGAGCATTGTCTAGATGGTGTTTCTGTCATGTTCAGGGAGGTAGTAATCGTTGGTCTGTTTGAGCATCTTGTTTCACCACTGGCAACCTCTATAGTCCGTTGCAACCTAAGAACGAAGGGCGGGGGGTAAGACTGGCCGGGGAGAAGGAAGCAGACGGATTGTAAAGAGAGGAGGAGGGTTTCCCCCTCTCTTCTCCAGCGTTCCGTCTGCTTCCTCCTCCCCGGCCCGTCTTACCCTTGCCCTTCGTTCTTAGGTTGCAACGGACTATAGGTAGGTCAGTGCTCCATCGAGTGCGTCAGTACAGATCGTAGAATATGAAATAACCCGAGCTAGTTACTGGTTACTTTCGGTAAATAGTAATAATAATAACACATGCTCTTAACCCCCAATACATTCTACACCAGCAGCAGGGAAAGAAAGGAACAATCAGCTGTGTTGTGCACCCTTGCACATTATCTGTCGGAATTTGTGTAAATTTGTTTGCGATATCTCGTCCTAATCGTTTATGACCCACAGGGTATCTAACAGTGGTAGTCACCTTAATCGCGGAAGGGTATATCCTGCCTCATGACCCGAGTGGAGATTTACTATAATTTAAGAAATTCCGGGACTTCACTATACAACAGAGGTGGCCAGGCTGACCCAACCTAAGAGCCGCAAGCAGCCACGAAACTTCTAAGAGCGAGCGGGGGGGGGGGGGCAAATTTAAATTTTGTTCAGAGTCTGACTGTACGTATGAGTGCACAGGCTGTACGACAGTACTTATGGGGGTACAGTGCTGCCAAACCGTGCGAACTCGTACTTTGCTCTGCCTGAAATCCCTTCTTTTTCCTGGAAACGCAGAAAGGCGGGAGGGGGGTTCCCGTGCGAGGGATCCGCCGACGCACTTGGACCAGCAAAGAGCCGCATGCGGCTCCGCGAGCCGCGGTTTGGCCACCCCTGCTATATAAGAAGGAAGATGGGAAAATGGGTTTCTGTCACCACGACCTCTTGCATAACAAAATGAAGAGCATGACGCACACGCTGTATTCGACTTCTCTTTTCTGGTGGTCATACGGGCACACAGTCTGCCTAACACTGCTTTGAGGGCAATGAAACGCTAACGTTCCACATAGAGTGTAGAAGTTCGGTTTGGCCGTACGTGTTTCTTTTCCTCCGTGAGCAGTGGCCCAGTTTCTGCAGTGGAAACAATAAGCCTTTAAAGCATCCCGATGCGAGAATGGTCGAGGGAGTGTTGCCCTTGTTAATTTTTACGTTGCTTCCTGTAGTCCCAAGGCAGTATGTGTTAATGAAATGCAGTAAAGACGACTGCGACCCAATATCAAAATCCTCACTAATTTTACTTTCTTTGCTTGGAAACTTAAAGAAATTGGAGCCTTGTAGAGACCAATTGAAAATAATTTTCCAAAATAACATCTCTGAGATACTTCTTTTTTTTTCTAACGAATTGCTGGTTGATTTGCAAGTTAGTGTTGGATTGTGCTTGACTGCATAGCAACTGCTTGTATCTGCTTGCGGTGAGAGAACACAGTGCTGCCATCTATTGGGTAGCCCTGGAGTACTTCAGATATGCTTGTCTTTTTTTTAAATTTTATTATGCATCAATCTTTCATCTTTGATTTAATTAAATTCTGGCGACGTGGTAGGTAGGCCGTAGACATTCCAGTTGCAACCGAAAGAAGCCGACAAACATCCGTCGGTGTCAGGAAAACAAAATCGGTTAGAACCGAAGAGCTCCTTTTCCTGGACGCTTTTGCTCCGCCTAGGAGCAGAAAAGGTCCAGAACCAGGACCATGTGATAAAACAGATGCCGAAGTTTTTTTGGGATCCGTTTTGTAAAGGACCCTATGTCTTTACAAAGCGTCTCCTTACAATGTTGACACATCTGAGCAACATTTGTGTTTGACCTTGTATTTCGGTGTCTGGGGAGCAAATAAGTCTGTCTCAAATGCTCAATAACTCTGTTTCTTATTAAAAAAAAAAATAATATCAGAATGTGTTGATTGAAATTGAACATGCAGCCTTTTAATTTTTATAGCATGTATTGCTGCGTGCTCAAACACTGCAGATGTAATATGGAAGACTTGTGTACCGTGGAAGCTTTTGTGTTGTTCCTTAATAAGCGGATATTTAAAATGTGCCAATAAACTCCTAAATGATATTTCTTTCATTTTTTTTTTTTGGGGGGGGGGGGAATCTTGCATTTTGTAATATTACCCCTCCAGTGTGATATGCATTCCAGCTCGCAAGATTAACTCTGTTACTTGTAATTGCTGTATAAATTTTATTGGTTAATACAGATGCAAGTGAGCCTGCTCACCTTCTTCACGTAGGCGTTCCGGCCGACCCGGTGTTCCGCACACTGGATTGCCGAAACCATAGTGGCCAAAACTAATTCAATTGACACTGGGTTTCCTTGCCGCCCAAACGCTCGTTCATCGTATGACCCTGTTAGATGCTGCTGCCTGTCACACTGCACATTTTGCTGCTGCTAGTTATAACTGCTTTCATCATTGATTTGTTGAAGTGTCTAATGCCACCCGCCGTTATGCCAGGTGTAGCATCAAACGCCCTGTTTTGCGCCACGCCAGTGCTCGTCATACCTTCGTCTCTCTCTTCCCTAACCAGCTGACGAAGAACAGGACATCAACGGTGACCTCCAGGAAGATGCTGTCTCGACACCGCCATGCATGCACCCATAGACTATTTTCTGCTGCACTTCCACGGTGCTGAAGCTTTGCACTGCTGCCAGAGCCTGTGACTTTGTCTCCACGCTTCATTCGTATGCGCTCATGCAATTACAGTCCTAAGCTCGTTATAACAGACCTTAATTTTGACCCAGATTTTGGTCTGTTGCAAGAGGAGTATGCTGTATGCAGATATGAGTAAATGGTATGTAAAGGAAAATTAACCGAACTTCATAAATCGGTATGTTATATCCAAATATCTGTTGTAACTAGGTCTGTTGTAATGAGCTCAGACTGTCTTCGCGAGTTGGAGCACTCCGGAGCTACGCTAACCTTCGCGACATAGTGCAGAATACTAGAGGCCGAGTATAGAAAGCGAGAAACTGACCCATATGTTTTGTCTTTGATCTCTACACAGTATTATGTATTGCTGCCTGTGGGATTAAGCATGATGTGTTTGTGTAAACTTCAGGATTTCTGAAAGTTTTAAACCTGTGCTTAACCCTGCGTCATGCTTAGGGTTTCTTTACGCTTTTTTAGCAGGTGGGCAAGTGCCACATTTGCTGGATGTTGCGATTGGCTGCACATTTCTTTCATGGCCGGTTTTATATTTCACCCTGTATATTTACCCTCTCAGCAATATAGTCAGGTGCAATGAATGTAGGATCTGCCTGAGGTGCTTTACCGTCCAAATCTGGAGTGATAAATTTACCTCAATAACTTGCTTTTTAATTTGAAGTAGCCAGCATCAAATAGCAGTTTGTTCAAGTGCAACTGTGAACCTTTGTTTTTTTATACACTACATGCTGATCTGGTTAAACATGGTACAAACACATTCACGCAATGTGTTAAGTCAGCCATATGGCATTCTGTAAACACGCGAGTTTACACGATGACATTTGGGCGACTTCACACATCGTGCGAGCACATTCACACAATGCAACGTGCGTGACTGTCGTTGCTTCTCCATGGTGCTCATCACACACAAATCTCCCTTCCACTCCACCCCAGCTGGCAAGAGACTGGCGCTCGACGTCGACACGGGTCCGACGCAACAACCAAAGGGCATGCGCACGTTCAGCTGCGAACTCTGCAGCTACTCCTGCTCACAACGGAAGCGGCGTGATGCTCCATCGCCTGAGCCACGCCAGGCCGCCGCTGCTGCGCTGCCACGTGTGCGGCAGCCAAGTTTCCCCGGCTCGTTTCGCTGAAGAGGCACGTGCGCAACCACTTCAGCCTCGAGCCGTACGAGTGCGACGTGTGCTCTGTGCGGTTTGCGGTGCCCGCAAATCTCAGGATTCACCTGCTGAGCCACACGGAGGGAGGGACGTTCACGTGTCGTCCGTGTCCAGAAGCGTCGGGACGCGAGTCCATACTGGTGGGCCCCGTTGCTTCGCACGGCGTGCAAGGAGTGCTCCAAGTGCCCGTTGCGCCCTCCTGCCCAGGGGGAGTGGAGCAACCTCTGGCTTCCCCCTCCGGACGAGCCGGCAGCAGGGCCGAGCGTGGAGCCGTCTCGGAATCGAGCAAGTACCTTTTGCACCTTCTTCGCTTTGCAGAAAAATTTAGCGGGCAAATCTTTTTACCAAATTTAGTGGGGAAATTTTCCCGCTAAACTTAGTGGGGACCCAAATTTAGCGAGGAAATTTCCTGCTAAGTTTAGTTGAGGAATTTACCGGGAAATTGTCCCACTATTTCACGGTAAATTCCCCTCCGTACCCTTCCCTCCTCCTCCTCAAGAGCCGCCTTCTAATTCGGCATTACAGAGAATTGTAAACGTCTTTCATTTTTTTTTAATCAAGAAAACTACCATATACAGTTGCTGCTAAAAGTTACCAATTCTTTTATCTTTTATGACTAATAATGCAATTTCTGTTTTTTTCTTTTTTCCTAGGAAACTGTGTTGTTGCTTTACCATGTTAGTGTTTCTAAAGATGTAAGAAACATGCATTGATAAACTTGCTCTCTAATTTTTGAAAAATAGGTAAAAACGAAATAGCCCTGTAATTGTTAAAATCAATTAGATCCTCCCTTTGCATATGACTGTTATTCCTGCAATTCTTAATTTACCTGAGAGTACACCGGTACCTGCGAATAGGTTATATGTGTGTGAGATTGGTTGGGTAATAAATCTGGCAACTGATTTTATAGGTTGAGCTTTAATGCCATCTCCGCTGCATGCACTGTTATTCCTTAGTAACTGTAAAAGGCTGTAAGTGTGTGTTTCAGCAGTAGAGAATAAAAAAAAGATTAATCTTTCTGCGCTAGAGGGACCAAAGATTCGCAATCAGCACTATTTGTGGCATGCGCACTGGAGGTGCCAGACTCGAAGAAATGACGATTAAATTTTTCAGCAAGCGTAATACCTGCGAGGCACATGCCTTCAACTATAACGTTAGTAACACCGGTTTTTGTGCCTATTGACATAAAATTATTTGCGGCCTTCCAGAGTTTTCTGGAATTATAATAAATGTCTTCAAATTTGTTTTCATAATAAAAGTTCAGTGCTTGTTTGACGTCACAAAATATTTGGTTCCTTGTTCTTTTTTTTGTGTTTTTTGTTTGTGATGTACCAGACAATTTGGTGCCTTGTTTTTATAAAAAAAGAAAGGGGGAGGGGGGTAAAGACCATGTTGTTTCATTCTTTTGTGAAGTGCGGCATCTATCTAAAGTTTTCTCGATTTTCTTTTAATGCGAAAGCATTAACTGGCTCATGAGCGAGACGACGTCATCAGTTTGAAGCGCGAAAACGGCATAAATAATTTTCTCAATCCTTCGGTTCCATTCGCTGGCACGCGTCGGCGGGGCTCCCATTCGCCACTGCACTTGTCAGTTTCCACGATCGCTCACCCCATGGCACTGCGTGTCCATTAGCGCGCCGTTGCTCCCAGGGCACGGAGCGTCCAAGGTCACCATGCCCAGGGGAGCACACGCGCTGACCGAGCGACAAAAAGTATGCAACAGACGAAAAAAGGAACAGACGAGCGGCTTGCATGCTATCACATTCACAACTTGTAAGAAATGCCTAAGTGCACCTCAATCTTTTTTTCTTCTTCTTTTTTTATATTATAGATGGGGGCGGTTTTATATGAATTCAGACAACGAGGGGCAGTCATATTTTTTTATTTTGCTTCAAATTTTTATATTTCGGGGTGCATGCTCCAAGAAGAACAATCCTTTTTTATTTTAATGTCCTGACATGTTTAGTTCTCGAGAAAGAAGTCTCAAAGAAGCGGGAAAGAACGACGAGGTTTTGACGATGTCCATGTGTGGCATTTTTTAATCACTCTCAATCTCAAAGTATTCAAAGAGAGCGTCTATATTTTTTTAGTGTGATATATATGCAAGTAGGTAAGACAACATTATAACTACTATTTATTATTCGTCGCTCCAATCTTTGTAAAAATCCCCAAACATGCCTCCGCAAACAACTGTGACCTAAATTGCGGATTTTTTATTTATTAATGCGAATAGCATTCTTTGGATACTTCACGCACTTTTCGTCTATGTATCTATCTATCTATCTATCTATCTATCTATCTATCTATCTATCTGGCTATCTAACCTCTTACGCCGCGGGTCGATAAATAAATAAAAAAGACCGGCGCCGGCTGGGATTCGAACCGTTGACCCTTTGATCAGCAGGCAGACGCGCTAACCACAGAGCTATGAAGGCAGTCATTCACCGCACTCTAAACATTTGTTTATATCTTTACCATAGGACGCGCTTTGCAGCGCTGTCACAGCTACCGGTGCGCGCGCGTTCCATGCACGGGGCTAGCTCACCCTCTCCCTCTAGCTCACCCTCTCCCGCGCTCGGGAGACCTCTAGCTCAGCCTCACGAGAGCGGAATGAGCCCTCGTGCATGGAACGCGCGCGCACCGGTAGCTGTGACAGCGCTGTAAGCGCGTCCTATGGTAAAGATATAAACAACCGTTTAGAGTACCGTTGGTTGAGACTAGCTGAGACGCCAGAAAGTCTGGTCGGTACCATTTTGAGTGTTTGTGCGTATGGCGCGTGCTTTGCTCGCCTTCCTAAGTGACACAAGCGCACGTGCTGGGCTGCGGAGATCGTGCGCAGGGACTGTGAAAGTGTCAACAAATTTAGAATCGCCTCAAGAGTGGGCTGGCGTTATCTAGAGTGTGCCGGCCACCTGAGCGAACGCGCATAACTCCAAGCACCGTTTGATGCTATTCGCATTAACGTAGATAATCATTCCCAAAGGATGGGTTCTGCTGATTTTTTTTTGAGTCAACTATGTTTAGTATTGCTTTTAAAATAATACCACGGGTAGAACCTTTCATTCCCTTCCAAATTAAGCAAGTTTTGTGTTTTTATCATGTACGAGTACTGAGAAATAAATTATGAAACGGAGAAAGTTTTCACTTCGTTTAATTTCAGCACACTGTATAAAAAAAAACATATTTAAGTTTTTTCTTTTTCTTGCGTCGCGTTTTCTTCACACCCTTCTTTTAGCCAGAATACATTCCGTTAGAGGTATTTGACTTGGTTTTGAGCTTTAAGCCTCTAAATATGCTAAAAAAAGAGCAAACGCCGCTAGTGTGTTTCGACGATTATCGTGTGCGGCGTTTTTGAACCACTCTCAATCTCAAAGTATTCAAAAGAGAGCTTCTATATTTTTTTGTAGTGATATATATGCAAGTCGGTAAAACGACATTCCAAGTACTATTTATTATTTCTTCGATCCAGTCTTTGTAAAAATCCCCAAACATGCCTCCGGGAACAACTGTGACCTAAACTGCGGGTTCTTTTAGTCGACTATGTTTTGTTTTGTTTTTAAAATAATATGTGTAGAATTTTTCATTGCCTTCCACATTATGTAAAGTTTGTGTCTTAATCTCGTACAAGTACTGAGAAATAAATTATGAAATGGAAGGTTTTCACTTTTTGTTCAATTCCAACACGCTGTAAAAAAACAAAACTTTTTTTTTTGTGTTGCGTTTTTTTTACATCCTTTTTTTACCCAGAATACATTCCGTTAGGGGTATTTGACTTGGTTTTGAGTTTTAAGCCTCTAAATATGCTAAAATATTATTCTGTTCTGTTATCAACATGAATTTCGCATTAAAAATATAAAATTTCGCATTTAGAAATCTAGGTTTCCAATAGGATGTGTATTTTACTCTAATGTTTTACAATATTATACTTTGATATTTCTAACGTAGTATAGATTATGTAGCGCATAGGGTTTAGGCTTGAGGCCCCTCCAATCATGGCACCGGTGCAAATTGCCTGAAATCCGCTTTCGGCAGTTGCGATTTTATAGTGTTTTGACGTTTGGAATTGCAAACTTGTTATTATACGCCTAACGACATTAATGTCTTTTATATGAGTATTTATTCAACGTCCCTTAGATCATTATAATAAGGAATAAAATATACAGCTATAACTCATAAACCGACCATCAGCATTTATTTTTAGCATATTTAGAGGCTTAAAACTCAAACCTAGTGCATATACCTCTAACTGGAATGTATTCTGGCTAAAAGTGTAAAAAAATGCAACACAAACAAAAAAACTAAATTTTTTTTTTTTACAGCATGTTGAAATTGATCAGGAAGTGAAAAACTTCTTTGTTTCATAATTTATTTCTTAGTATTCATACGTGATTAAGACACAAACTTTACATAATGTGGAAGGAAGGCAATGAAGGGTTCTACACGTGGTATTACTTTAAAAACAAAACTAAACATAGTCGACTAAAAAACAAAATCCGCAGTTTAGGTAACAGCGGTTCACGGAGGCATGTTTGGGGATTTTTACAAAGACTGGATCAACGAATAATAAAAAGTAGTTGGAATGTCGTTTTACCGACTTGAATATATATCACAATAAAAAAATATAGGTCTCTTTTGAATACTTTGAGATTGAGAGTGGTTCAAAAACGCTACACACGAAAAATCGTCAAAACCCACCATCGGTATTTGCTCTTTTTTAGCATATTTAGAGGCTTAAAACTCAAAATTAAGGCAAATACCTCTAACGGAATGTATTCTGGCTAAAAAAATGTGTAAATAAAACGCAATAAAAAAAAAATTTAATATGTTTTTTTTTTATACAGCCTGCTGAGATTGAACAAAAAGTGAAAACCCTCTCTGTTTCATAATTTATTTCTCAGTACTCGTACATGATAAAAACACAAACTTCGCTTAATTTGGAAGGCAATGAAAGGTTCTACACGTGGTATAATTTTAAAAGCAATACTAAACTTAGTCGACTCAAACAAAAAAAAAAAGTCCACAATTTAGATTACATTTGTTTGCGGAGGCATGTTTGGGGATTTTTACAAAGATTGGAGCAACGAATAATAAATAGTAGTTATAATGTTGTCTTACCTACTTGCATATATATCACACTAAAAAATATAGACGCTCTCTTTTGAATACTTTGAGACTGAGAGTGATTCAAGAATGTCACACACGACAATCGTCAAAACCTCGTCGTTCTTTCCCGCTTCTTTGAGATTTTTATTTTTTCAGAAACTAAACATGTCAGGACATTAAAATAAAAAGTATTGTTGTTCTTGGAACATGTGCCACGAAATATAAAAATTTGAAGCAAAATAAAAATATGACTGCCCCTCGTTGCCTGAATCCAAATGAAACCGCCCATATATATTCCGTTATAGGAAATGCTTGTTCATAAAGTTCTTTTATACTTAAGTTGGTGGGTTCTCTAACTTGGTTCCTAGAAACTCAGGGGTTGGGTTCCTAACAGTACCCTCAAGGGTTCCCTGAACTGTTGAATTTCTTCGACCGTCCTCAGTTCTCAAGTAGAGAGTTTTTCCCGTTACGGCTCTCTAAGAGCAAATCTGACCCATATCTTAAGGCATTAGTACGAGCCAAACATCCCCTTGTATGTGCATTATTGTCTACAGGGTCTTTAGGCTTCGATATTGCTCTGTCGCACCTACGCCGTGACAGAGGGAGGGTTCCTCGGCTCTTGGTCACGTCAGATAAGGGATCCCGGAGGTCGCAAAGTTAAGGAACCCCTGCGGTACACCATGTTCCTAGTCTTGAGGTGCATCAATTTTACCTTCGGTGTCACCGCCATTGCACCTTCGTTTTTTCCCCCTTCTCCATTCCCCCACAGCTGACGAACAACGAGGACGAGACATCGACAACAGCTTCAGCGAGAAGCCTAAGGGCACCCACGTCTTTGGCTGCGACCTCTGCAGCTACTCCTGTTACAGCGAGAACCGCGTGATGCGCCATCGCGTGAACCACGCCACCCCGCCACACCTGCGGTGCCACGTGTGCGGGGACGAGTTCCCCCTGTTTGTGTCGCTCGTCCGGCACGTGCGGACCCACTTCACTGCCAAGCCGTACCGGTGCGACGTGTGCCTGGCGCGCTTCACGGTGTCCAACCTCCGGGACCACATGCGCACCCACACGGGGGAGCGGCCTTTGCGTGCGGGCACTGCCAGAAGTCGTTCGCGCAAAAGTCCAGCCTGACCAAGCACCTGGCGGTTCACACGGGAGCAGGCGTGTTCACCTGCCACCTGTGTGCCCAAGCGTTCGGGGACAAGTCCGCACTGAAGGAGCACGCCGCCTCGCACTTCTCTGCGCGAGACGTGCTTCCGGCGCCTGTTCCTCCCGCCCGCCCGAACGACGGGGAGAGAGGCGGAGCTCGCCTCGAGATGCGCCGCCAGCGGAACCGGGCGTGGGGCCCGCTTTGGCGTCGGGTAAGTCCCTTTGCGTCTTCTCCGCTCGGAATCGCCGGTGAGGGAGTGTTCCTGCCCCAAGTGGACCCGTTGCGAAACGTGCAGGGCCATCCGCTGCACCGAAAGGAACGCCGGCAGTGGACTGTACGGATTCGGCAGTGGGAGGAGACAATGGTGACGGAAGCAACGCGGGCGAGCAGACGAAGCCAGGGGCTGAAGGCAAGCAACGGCGATACCCTCTACCTCTTTCGCTCTCTTTCCCGCTCCCTGTGTTCGCTGTCGCGCGGTAGATGCTGCGAGGGCAAGGAGAGACTTACGGATCTTTAAGCACGGTGTTCTTGAATGATTGCAGAAATTTCTACGGGACATTTTTAAAGTGACAGCCGTATATGTGGGAACCCCATTCGGACCTTGCTCGCACGTGTTGGTCGCACCATGGCAGGGCAAGGGGAGAGAGCATTACCAACAGAGCGCGGCTGTCGATTAGACGTGGTGGCACGTGTGACCAGTGATGTGATGCTGCACAGAGGGTAGGGGGTAAGCAGTGCACTAAGACTCTTTCCTCGTCCCCCCTCCCCCTCTGTATATTAACGGGGCAGTTTGGTAGGGTCAAACCTGCGTCTTAGTAGGATGGTCTAGCCCGGTGATTCTCAGCCACTCGCCTTTCAGGGACCCCTTCTGGATCAATGGAAGGGATGGTGGATCCAATCCAACATGGGGAGCGGTGTATTGGACAGTTACAATTAGTACAAAGATGCAAATGAACTATATGTGTGCAAACCAACTTTGAAGCTCTGGAACAGAGAATAATCAGTCCTACTAACTTGGCACACATGGTATGGTCTATTTATATTTAGACCTGTAAAACAACCAACATAAAAAAAAAAAAATTTATTGCTTGGTTTAATTAACATTTAAACACTTTGGGGACCCCAAAAAGTCCTTCAGGGACCCCTAAGGGGCTGCAGAACCCGTTTGAGAATCGCTCCTCTAGCCGACGTGAAAGCATTTCAAGGTCGGATTCTGCACGGCCGCATTTTCAGAAAAAACTATGCATTGCCAACGAAAAAGACTTGTACGGATGAAGGAGACCAAGTCCTTCAGACGTTCGCAATTTCCTCGCCACGTGTCGCATTGGACATTATTCCAATAGAAAGTGCTGCTTGTTCGAGACCCCACCAAGTGCCGTTGCACCTTCGTTGGACTCCACAAAATGCCTGAGCCCGGCAGTTTTTTTTAGTTCGACAGTGAAACCCGTTTAGGACGAACCCACGTACAGCGAAATATTGTCTATATCGAACTCACGAAAAAGTTAAATAAAAATGCATGTAAAAGTATGTTTTATAACGAACAACACATTGGCTATAACGAACCTTTTCCCCCGGGGAGGCTTCCGAAAACGCTCAAACAAACGTTTTCTAGCCTGTCCCTTCCCCCATAAAAGAAGTAGGAAAGAAGGAAAATTCCAAAAGCTCAAGTTGCGAACAAAATTGAGCAAAGAGAAGCGATTCAGAAGGGGAGAAAGCTAAGAAAATACACTCTGCACGCACGCACTGAAAAAAAAAAACACTTTTCATCCCAAAACAATTGCCCACGAAGAAAAACAATTAAAAAAAGAAGATAAGTTAAAAAAAAAAAAAAAACGCTGCACGCATGCAAAAAAAAAAAAAACATGATTTAGCACAAGAAGTTAAGAGATAAGAAAGAAAGAGAAGCTCTCGCCTTACAACAAACTCATTGTGGAAGTTCATTGTAAATGTTTTTTGCTATATCGAACTACTTGCTATATCGAACTGATCGTAGCGTTTCCTGCTGTTCGTTATAAACGGGTTTGACTGTATATAAACATAAAATGTTGCCATCGAATCCCACTAGAAGCAAATAACACTGACAATATTTCTGCAACGACGATGTATTTTTAACTCCTTGTGCGTTGTCCTTAGAAGATGGGGTGTAAAAAATCTCTCAATGTCTTGACAATCGATGTTGTGGCTTTTGAAGTCTCCAAACGGGCAAAAAAAGTGCAGATGCCTCGCAAACCGCCGCTCAAAGCGCGACCTTCAGCTCGGGGGCTGGAAACGGCAATGACTTAAGCATTGTTCGCCGGTAGTAACCATACAGATTAGTGTAGCCGCCAGCATGCCACATGTCCAAGCCCGTCGCGTGGGATTGTTGACTCATCCTGCCCTCGCCTTCCTTCCGACCAGCCGACGACGAGCGAGACCTCGACGAGGACGCCGCCGCTGACGCGGGTGAAGGGCATGCGCACCTTCACCTGCGGCGTCTGCGGCTACTGGTCCCAGAACGAGAACATCCTGATGCGGCACCGCAGGGACCACTCCGGGGCGAGGCCCACGCAGTCGTCACTTGTGCAACGAGGAGTTTCCCCGGCTCTCCCTGCTCCACCAGCACATGTGGACGCACGCCAGCCCCCGGCCGTACCAGTGCGAGCTGTGCCTCGCCCGGTTCCGGCACAGGGGCACCACCGTGGACCACCTGAGGACGCACACGGGCGAGCGCCCGTTCCTCTGCGTGGTCTGCGGCAGGTGGTTCACCACCAAGATGACCCTGGCCAGCCACGCCAAGACGCACGCGAGGGGAAGTCGTTTGCCTGCAACCTGTGTCCGGAAGTGTTTGGGCAGAAGATCTCGCTCCAGACCCACTTAAGGACCCACGTACGCAAGTAGCCGTCCGGCCGCACGGCCCTGAGTGCGTCTCAGACCGGCGCCCTTGTTGCGTCCTCAAAGGTGGTCTCCCGATTTCCATCCAGTGACGTTGCAGAAGCAGAGGCAGGGGTGGGTGAACTGCGCCAATTGCGCCATTTTTGATACATTCGCAATTTGCTGCATCCGATGGTGCCAAAAGCGTACAAGTCGTCAGAAATTGAGCCACGTTGCACCAAGGATTACAGCGACGCCAGATTTGGTGGCGAGTGAAAGCTCGGTGGACAACCTCGGCTATTCTGTTGCCAGGTGGCGTAAGCTGCCGCCCTACTCCTTGTTTCAGCCGTATTCGTCCATCCATCCATTTGTCCGATGGATTCAGTGGACAGATCCATACATCGTAGCCATCGTATTGTTGCATTGTATGTCATACACGCTACAATGTATGATATCAGCGTAACATGTAGCTGTAATGTTCCCGAGTTGTGCTCCTTCAATATTAATCAGAAATTTGTTCCTAAAATAAGTATAATTCTTCATGCAATTTCAGATATTTCCTGGTAAAGCTCTATTTTTACTTTCCAACACTCGTATACAAACCGTCCGTAGTGGTCGGCTTTCTTTGCGGAAGGCAGCCACGTCAGCGCCAAGCGGGATTCTTTCTCTCCTCGTCTTCCTTTATTACCCTTTATCTTTTTAAGGGTAACTTTTTGGGTGTAACGTTGGAATGGGTTCCCGATTGCTACGACGGCTCGGGGCGGATAACCTGCAAGTAGAATTGACGAGGGGTAGAGAGATATGAACAACTGTTGCCATTTGAGGCAGAGGGGACGTGAATCAGGCACATAGCCAGGGAGGGAGGAGGGTGGGGGGGGAATGAGGACCGGGCCTCTCCCGAAATCTTTCATTTTGCTGGGGCCTCCTCTCCCCTTTCCCACTGATACAGCATTTTGTCATGGGCAGGCCCCCCATATCAAAATCCTGGCTGTGAGCCTGACGTGAATGCAGCATTAATTTTGACAACGCTGTTTCGTTATGTTACGAAAATGATGTCTGATAAATCTGGGGACGCAAAGATGTAGTGCAGTTGTCTTCATCCGTATATTTCGAGCTTGCGCTCTCCCTTCGTCTATTGTGCACCTTCCCTGTGCAAGAAGTAAAGAGAGTAATGCAAAATGAGTACCAACGCTTTTACTGATTAGCACGTAGCGCATTTGATGTTGGGGACGGAAGATATTCTGCGACCGACTCTGAGCTCATGTGGAGGCCTTCTGTTCAGTCTCCTGCTATTGTGCACGTGCCAGAGAGCAAACTCATCGTTTTTAATGGGTGGCAACATTGAACCCAGGGACTGCTGCGGACCTCGCCCTTGGAGTCGACGCCAGCACGACCTGTAAACTGTGGGGGATGGGGCAGTCCAGTGAAGCAGAGAGTGAGGAGGTCGCAGCTAGTTGGCTTGTGCTTCCAGCGAAACGATGCGGCAAGTAGCTGTGGATGCTGAAGACAGCGCGCGGAAGCCGGGCAGGCTACAGTTGAGGCTGAGGTTAGGCGCAATTAAGCTGTGAGGGCAATTGTATTTGAAAACTTTTTTCTGGGCCTCATTGAAGCACACTATTCCTATCAAAGCACTCGCCCAAAGGGCAATAAAACCGTAACATTCACTCGAGTGCTGTTCGCTCCAGCTTTACTTTTCTTAGTTGTCATTTGAGCTCATTTGCTTGATTTCAGTTTGCTTTTATACCTTTAGTTTGTGAGCATTGGCCCAGTTTCTGTGGTGAAAACAGTGAACCACTATAGTCCGTTGCATCTGAGCAAGGTAGGATGAGCGTAAGACGGTCCTTCGAGGAAGAAGCAGACGAAAAGCTGGAGAACAGAGGGAAAAATCTCCTTCTGTCTTTAGCGTTCTGTCTGCTTCCTCCTCCCCGGCCATCCTTAGTAAAGGATGGGTCAGTAAAAAATATATCTGATGGAGAATACATTTTTTAATTTTAATGTTGCTTGTGGTTGGGATGCGGTCTGGTTTGATCAAGTGGAGTAAAGCCGGTTGTGGCTCACTGTCAAAGTCGTAACTAATTTGGCTTTTTTTTTTTTTGAAAACTCGAAACCATTGGGAGCTTGGAGGCAATTTGGCAATATTTTCTTAAAAATTATATAATTGAGTTACTTGCATTGTTCTGTGATTGCTAGATGGCTTTTAATATCCCTTGAAGGTTCATTCTTTACAATTGTTTGATTTCTATTTTATAATGTACTTTGCAGATTGTCCTTATTTAGAAAAAATGGCATATCTGAGCAAAGTTTGTCTGATCCTGTCTGTTTATGTGCTGATCAGCTTTTAGAAAGCAATAAATTAGGTATATCCTTATGGCTTATTCTTTTAATTTTAATGATTAACGGTCAGGACAGAGTTGATTGAATTGGAACTGGCAACCTTGTATTTATGTACTATGTGATCAAACTTGTTTGCTGTGTGGTCAAACATTGCATATATAACAAGCAGGACTTGGGTTTCTTGGAAGCTTTTCTGTTACTCCTTTCACTGCTTGTATTTAGGGTTCACCAATGCTATCCTGGGAAGTGCTGCTTTCCGTGTTGTGAAACTTATCTTCATGATATAGTATGTGATGAACAGGCTAACTCACAAGGTTAACTTGGTTGCTTGTAATCTTTTGTCATTTCTATTGGTTAACACAGATGCAAAGTGCTAAACTACTGTCCCTCTTTGCGTGGATGTTCCAGACGGCTCAGCTTTTCTACAAATTGGACTATTGAAAATGATGTAACCAAAGCTTATTAACTTGACCTCTGGTTTGTTAGTCACCCAAACGCTCCTTTGTGGGCTACATTTGAACATATTTTTACTGCAGTTATCTAGTTACGACCCAGCTTCATTGTTTTATCAAAATATTCGTTGCCTTGGTGCCGCGATGTAACTGCCAGCGTGCCAGGAGTGGCGTTGAAGCGCCCTACTTTGTGTGCCCCTAAAATTCTCTCTTGCACCAACACCCATTGCACCTTCATCTTTCTTTTCCCCGGACAGGTGACAAAGTTCGAACATTGACAGTGACCTCGACAATGAGCTGTGGATGCGCCGCCCAGAACGAAAATATGATTGTGCACCACCCGAGCTGCAGTGGCTTCAGCGCATCGTCTGCAGCGAGGAGCTCTCTTTTGTTTTCTGCTCGACGAGCTCGTACAGTCCTGGTGTTTTCAGCCGCCGTAAAATGCCGAACACGCGCCCATTTTGCAATAAGCGTTTGAAGCATCTTGTAACATTTGAAATGTGAGCAAAGGACGCATCGAGCGCCGAGCCCAGCAATCTCTTCAGCCCACCAAGCTAACCAAAATGCTCTTCTGCATCGGTTGCCTTTCTAAAAGGCCGGTTAAATGTGATAAATCTTGACGCGAGAGCACCAGCACGAAGCAGGCTCGACGTAGTGTAGTTTGGCTACTTTAAAATTTGGGGGTACTGCCAGAACCTTGCTTCGTGAGATGAAGTAAGGGCCTGTCCTACGATGTGCCCCTTGTGCTCTTCCCTGTTGTTGAACGTAACAAGTGTCCCATTTCGTCCCGACTATATTTACGGTTGAAGCTTGCTCGGTATCTAATGTTCACATGCTATTTGAATTTGTCTCGACGAGTTTCTTTTAGTTTTGCTAGAGGTGCGTGCTTCGAACATGCAGCTTATCCCTGTGTTTGACTGCGCTCGTGCTTGGGGTTTCTTTATAGTTACTTCGCAAGTAGGCAAGTGTTACTTTGCCCGAATTGTGATGTCTGGATTTTGCGATTAGGTGCTCAAGTCAGAGTTCTATAGTTAACCCTTTTGATGTTCCCTGTAAAAATTTTTCTGAATGTCTGATGTTGTGCGCAAAGTGGGCTAATTAGATTTTTAAGTGGTATAATCTTTCTCATTACTTGTTTTTGATTGTGAAGTAGGTGGTCGGATCACATAGCAGTTCATTCAAAGGCAACAGTGAACCTTTGATTTTCATACAGTACACTAATATGTAGTTAAGCATCGTACATGTATTTAGCGGGACTTGTGTGATCTGGCAGCGTGTGTAGGAATCTTTTATACGCTCATATTTTGATTGCCTCGATGCTATACTGAGAAGTGTTCTTCCGTTGTGAAACTTTGGTCTTGCAGAAGTTCCCTTTCAAAGTAATGCTTATGCTAGTACCAGAGTTAACTCAGTTGCTTGTAATTGCCACCATTTCTTTTTGGCAAGTGCAAAAGTGTTACTTCGGTTGAGAGTGTTACTCTTGTTTACTCTTCTCATGCTTGTGATAATCTGCTGCACTTGGGTCGATGATCCAGGTGGTCCCATTTTCGGTGGGAAAAAAAATGAAGGAACCAACATCTTGTAGACCCTGAGATAGGGAACAATAAAAAAACGGACGAACACCTGAGGTTTTGTTGTGTTCGTCCGTTTTATTTATTGTTCCCCATCTCAGGGTCCACAAGATGTCGATTAATTACTAGCTCACGTGCACTCTATCACTGCTTACAAAAGTAACCAAGAACTAAATGTGCCTTTGTTTTGTCTACCACACTTTGTAAGCCGTGTGTGAGGATGCTTGTAGTCTTGAGAGTTTTTAACATTGAGCATTGGATGTGCTCACATTTATGGGCCTGACCCAAGTGCAACAAGATTTTAAAATATGAGCCATATGAAATTTTGTTAATAATTAAACCCGACCAAACCTGTCAAGTACTTCGATGTTGGCCTTATGCCTTGTTCACGCTTGCAAAAAGGAGACTTGCCGCCAGCTGGACTCGAACCTCTGCAGGTTCGTAGTGACCACCTTAAAGGGTAACTGCAAAGAAAAAAAGTGTATTTTTAAACAGCCTAATATGAACAAGCATGTCACAAAACAATTTTTCCGCCTAAAAACAATTTTTTTTACAGCAATATTTATTGCGCGAGACTGATTTTAGTTTGCGGCTATTTCGTCCGTTTTAAATCGCGCGCCACAAAGTTGGTATTATACGTCACGTAGTGGCTGCTATACGTCACGGAGTGACGTATAACAGCCACTCCGCGCATGTCGAAAGAGCGGGAGCTTCAAATGTGGAGAAGTTGTGAACCCGACTAAATTACGTCCTGTGGCGTTAATTTTTCGCGGAAGATTTGTTTTGCGACATGCTTGTCCCAATTAGACTGTTTCAAAACACTTTTTTTTTCTTTGCAGTTACCCTTTAATTGTAACCCTGCATGCGATATCAACTGGACGTTTCTAGTCTAAGGGTACCTTGTTTAATAGCAATTGCTTCATATGGGAAACCACCGTGGATTTTTCTTGCTCGTTGGTCTCACTGCATGACGTCACAATGTCGCGGAGCTCGCGATTTAGTGATAAAATATCTTAATTTTTTATAGGAACCGGTGCTTGTTAAAAACCCTTCTGGGTGCTATCGTACCTCTATTGCATATTGCAGCATGCATGACCGAGAAAGAACGCTTCTTTGTACTTCTGGAAGATTCAAATTTCCTCTTACGCCTCGTGTAAAAGATAAGGAAATCAACATGGCGTCGGAGCGTCAGTCTTGTCCTAGCTTGCTCTCAAACATTCTAGGTTGAATATTCGAGACGCCGTGTGTAGCAGGTAAGGAGTCGAGCGTGGCCTTGCCACCTCTCTCTCTGGCAGTCTCGCTCCAGCTAGCTTCCACGCCGACGCTGTGATGTTCACTGCTGCTGTTTCAACGCTCCTTCTTTCTTTTTGTTTTTGGTTTGCCGATTAAACATTTACTTTCAGTTTTACGATTGTTGATCCTTTTCATCCCTCACAATATCTAAGCCGAGTGATTTATTTTACTGTTGTGGCCTTCCACAAGTACTCATTCCATCTTCTTCGTCCCCTCCCCCACCCCCAGATGACGAGGAACAAGGACCCGACACCGACAGCAGCGGCGACAAGACCTCGAGGCAGCCAAGGGAGGGCATGCACACCTTCAGCTGTGACCTCTGCAACTTCCACGACTACAACGAGAACCACGTGCTGCTTCATCGACTGTGCCACACTGGGCCGCCGCCCCTGCGCTGCCACGTGTGCAGCGACGAGTTCCGCCAGCTGGTTTCGCTGAGTCGCCACATGCGGCTGCACCTCAGCGCCAAGCCGTACCAGTGCGGCGTCTGCTCGGCGCGTTTCAGGGTGTCCCGCAACTTCAGGGCCCACCTGCGGACCCACACGGGGAGCGGCCGTTCACGTGCGGACACTGTTGCAAGTCGTTTGCGCAGAAGGCCGGCCTGAACCTGCACCTGATGACGCACACGGGGGCGAGGGCCTTCACCTGTCACCTCTGCCCGCAGGCGTTTGGCGCCAAGTCGGCGCTGGTGAAGCACGTCGAAGTCGCACTTCGGAGTGCAGGCGGCGGTCGAGGGATCGCTCTGCCGGGCGGTCCGAGCTGGGCAGAGGAAACGCAAGTTAAGCAACAAGACGCCGCAGCACGGTCAGGCACCGGAAACCCGTCGGAATCGAAGCAAGTACCTTTGGCGTCGTCTTCGCTCGGAATCGCGCGAGGATTTTCCGAATCCCAAAGAGAAGGGCCTACATCAACTTTTTTTCCTTTTTGCAAAAAAAATTTTTTTTAAAGAATATTGTATATATATTACCGTAAAATACCAGGCAAGCACCCACTCAAAATTTTGAGATAATCATGAAAAAATGGGGGATGGGCGCTTGTCCGGTCATCAATTCTACATATAAATGTACTGTGCATATTTTCCCAGATCTTACAAATTTGGTTATGGGCGCTTAATGTGGTATGGGCGGATGCACGGTATTCTATGGTACGTCTATCGGCATCCGAAGAATATTTCTGTAAAGTTACATTTGAACGAAAGTGTTAATCGGGGGCGTTAGAGATGAAGTAGATTGCAACTCTCGCGAAAGAATTTATTTTACGCTAACATTCGAATGCGAGTTTTTCCACGCCAAACGTACTCAGACGTTGCGCTCAACCATTTATGATTTTTGAAAGAAAATTTGTGGCTTTTTACCCCAAGGTCCTTAACCATTTCTAAAAATTATTGGCGAAAAATGTTTTGTGATGGCGTGAGCATTGTTTTTCACCTTTAAAATGGGCGGAAAGCAATAATTGAGTAAAATCAGATTTGTTATCAAAACGCTTCACAATCATTTTTTTTTGTAAAATTTGAACTGCTTTTAGCGTGTTTTGTTATATTATACAATTTTTATAGTTAAAATATACAAAAGCTCTTTTAGTTTTTTAAGTTATCGCTTTGCACCTGGCATTGTTAACTTTCTTTTTTGGAAGCCCTGTAGATGTATTACAAATAAAAATGTTTGAAGCTCAACCTCAGTATTTTTTCCTCGCTTTAAAAATCATTTTGATTAATCTTTTATGAATCGAATGCAATAAACTCTTAACGTCCTTATTTTCACATTTTTACTTGGGCTACCTAAGAGTATAATAAATGGCTATTGAGGCAGCAAAACTGACTTTTTCACAACTTTAGAATTTTTTTAAAGTATTTTGTTGTACTGTTCAAACATTTTTAATTCATAATACATCTACAGGACTTTCAATAGAAAAAGATATAAAGCGATAATTAAACAATAGCATTTAGATAAGTGCCAATTGTTTTGCATTTTTGTTGATTTTTTACAATATTTTAAGTATAAAAATTGCTTAATTATACCACATAGCAAGCTAAACACTGCTCTAATTGCATTAAATAGATAGGGAAGCATAGATATAAAGGGAAGCTGAAAAGCTTTTTAAAAAAAATGAGTTAATGGTTGATTTTCATGTGTTTGTGTCTGCTAAGTCCTAATATCACAACCGTTTGAGACAAAATAGTCACTAATGCGAAGAAAAGCGAGGAAAACAGAAGTGATCGCCGCGAGCTGCACGCCATTGGCTAGTCACGCGTGACGCACCACTACCTCATAAGAGGACCATCTCGATTCTGCTTGCTCAGTTGCTTGCAGGAAGTAGCTGGGTGCCGAGGCTTCTGTTCTTGTAAATCGGGTTCGACTTCTGTTTTTTAAAATCTTTCGGTGAAAGGGATTGCGTCCAGAGAACCTCTACGTGACAAAGTATGCTTTGCAGGCCATTGGTAAAGCAGAAGAATGACCCCCCCCCCCCCGCAGTAATAAAGCCCGACACGAACACCGCTTGCGCCGACGTGACATGGCCGGTTTACACGTTTTGAGAACGTATTTGGTTGCTACTTACTGCAGCGCAAAACGCTGACAGTAAACGGAGTGCTATGGACGGGACGTGTCAGGCCGGATCAGCGTAACCTCCCAAAACTGCAGTCAGAGGGCAAGAATCTGGCACTCATCGGTTTTCATGCCTAGCAGCTCCTGGACACGGGAGCGTGCAGGCTGCACTGTTCCTCAAGGCTGAAGTGGGTTGGAGGGATAGTATAATCGGGCTTCGCGCACGGGAGAGCTTGCCCTTGGATGAGAGAGGTGATGAGACAGGGTGGTTGTCGTTTTGCCACCGCGACCCATCCTTGTGATAGCGTGCACCCTCTGATGCCTCTCTTTTGTCTCCTTCCAATTACTACGCAATTACAGCTTTGTAAAGCAGAGATGTGGCCCCGGCAGCCTTTAGTTTGATGTCGAATTCTGTGAAAGCTTCAAGGCCTCCTACATCCACACATCCTCCCCAAGATTTGTTGACTGCATTAGGCCACCACCGAGCATTGTTGTCATCGTCCGATCGTATTTCTACGCCACAAAGAACCATTGCATGACGCCCTGAAGAGAATATTTATGAACCCATGCGAAGGAAAACAACAAGATGTATGTTTACGTTTAAAAATATGTGACCTCAAATAGTATCGGCAACTTCAAAAAAGGTCCATGCTAAAACAAGTTGCACCGTGGAAGTCTCCCAAGTGACTGGGTAGCGGAGTAGATTAAAAAAAACGAAATAAAACAATCTTGGTAGTGGCAATGAAATGTGGTCACTTCAGCGATATAAAAAGAAACCAAAACTAAAACACTAATATAAGTGCAGTTAACACAAAAGAGCCAGTGGAAACCCGCTATTTGGCTTCATGGTCGTGGCTTTTCGAGCACGCTGCACCACAACTAATAACGTAATAGCTTTTTTCATTGACAGTCAACTTATTATTCCTACCTAGGGTCGTCTCCACTTTGCGTGTGCCTTTTAAAGGGGCAGTGCAATGAGTTTAATGTGGAATGAATTGGCAGCTGGCATTTTTATATTATTTATGCAAGCTCAAGTGATCAAGAGCGCGTTACCTTTCCCCCGAAAAACTGGTATTCTGTTGCTGTGAATCGCAGCAGAAAAATGAATTATTTGCAGATCTCCAGCCGCCTGTGGCAGTTACGGGAACTAAAATGACAGCGTCTCTGGAAGATGCGCGGAAGTGAACAAACCCGTCCCCCTCCTGCTGCTACACTCGCCGTCAGCCCTGTGGCGAATCTGCTTTGTGTTGATCGCCGCCGACCTCTCTGGCGATGTTAATCCTTTAAAAAAGAACAATCGCGAGGAAGCAGCTAGGTCCCAGGCTGCATAGGTGCTTGAAAACCTTGAAAACCCTTGAATTTGAAATGCCATTTTCCAGACCTGAAAGTCCTGGAATTTGTAGCGGTGTTGTGAAAACCCTTGAATTTCCCTATGATAGTCAGTAAAGCTACATTTTTTATAATAATAAAATAGAATCATGATTTCTGCGTGTATGTTAAAAAGAATTTTGAAACTAAAACGAGGGAATTTTTTTTTATGGCATACAACTCGAGCATATCTTGCTTGATACACGCTAGCCTGGCCACAATGGTAGCAGTCCCGGTGGTTCCGGATCCCGGCTCTTGTCTGTCCGCTTCTTGTGATCTTGCACCGTCGCTCACTCGCGTAGTCTCAATTTCTGTTACTTTTGCTCTTCTAAAAAAAAACCCCAGTCTCGGGGTAAACGATTGTGAATGGTTGACCTCGCCGTAGTGTTTGCTATTGTGAGCCTCTGGTTTCCTTGTTTTGAGTCTGCTTTACGCAGCGCATGGTGGTCGTTGTTTAAGCTGTGTGCGTATGCCCGGAAAGTGCAACTTCCAGCGGTCGTGGTTGGGTCATGACGACTACAGACACTGCGGTCGCGCCGAACGAGGGAGCATGAATCGGCAATGTAGACCTTGCGGGAAGACGTCGACGTCTCGCTCCCACCGGGCGAGCCCGCGCACCAAAACCACATTAAAAGTGTAAAGTACAGTGGGAACATGAAGAAGGCAGCAGGTAGCTCCATGAAGAATTATGTGACTCTGTGCTTCAGTGAACATCAGTCTCCGCGGGATCCGTCCCCGCAGCCCCAGCAGAGTCATCGGTCTTGACCAGCACGTGCAAGGGTAGATAGAGGTTTCAAATTTGTGATAGAGTGCGCTAAATGACTTAATTTACGCTGAT
The DNA here is from genome assembly GCA_037355805.1 of Ixodes ricinus. Lineage (NCBI taxonomy): Eukaryota > Metazoa > Arthropoda > Arachnida > Ixodida > Ixodidae > Ixodes > Ixodes ricinus. The sequence continues at coordinate 11,069 of JAZHYW010065272.1, read as the reverse complement.
CGACCTCTGCGAACCTTACCAAAGCTGAAAATTTGGAATTATTCGCGAGTTCTAATTTTTGCGACTCCATGTAGCCTGCGCAGTGTTGATATTGTGCCCAAAACTGTTCAAGGTACTTGTTTTCAGTGAATCGTGGGTACTCAGCAAAATTAAGTCGCTTACAGTATTAAAGGGGTCCTTTAAAATATCTTTCCAGGTCCTAAAAGTCCTGGAAAACCCTTGAATTTTTTCTTGAAGCCTGTACGAACCCTGGTCTCTGAAGAGAGGACCCAAGGGGAAACCACGTGGACTCCCCACAGTTCGCCACTCGGAAGTCGACGTGGAGAGTTGAGAGAGCACTTTGACCTTTCGATTTGTTTCGCTTTTTAAAAATAAGAACTAGCGCTCGCAAGGAAATACGGCTTTTCTGTTCTTTGTTCTGCATAGGGGACGCAGATTAATTTCCGCAGTTAATTGTCCTAAGTGCTCAAAATCGTTGCACCGCCGCTCTTTAAAGAGATGCTGAACCAAAATCTGGATTCCACAAAACACGGCGACAAAAGCGTGCAACGGGATGCTACAACCACCAAAACATCACTCATTCAGCGATTATCTCGAACCGATGACAGTATCTTTGAAAAACGGAGGCGCATTTGACAGATATGTTTACGTCTTGCTTTTCCGAGAAGGAGAGGGAGTGACTTACGTCTTCTCCGCCTCACCGCCTTGAGGGTGCGAAGCGAAAGAGGAGGAAACGAGATATCTTTACGTCACGCGCCTCATCAGCTCTCATTCAATCTCGACCGCTTTTTCCAAAGATACGGCCGTCCATTCAAGATATCGCCTTACAAGTAGTGTGGTAGGGACTGCAGCGTCCCGCCTACATCTCCTGCATATTTTTTAAATCGAAATTTCGGTTCACCCTTTCTTTAATGCGCTGAATTGCCTTTTACCTTCAAAGATGCTCAGCAGAGCGTTGGGTTCAGGCGAGCCTTCTTCAGACCCAAACCCATACATACATTGTTTTCATAAGCGCATAGGAACACATTCAAAACAGAAAGCAGGGTACTCGCTCAAACTTGTCTGTTTTTATAGCGGGAACCAATCCCTTTGAAACCTCTGTGTGGGGGAAAGGTCAGTAAGCGGGCAGAACAACTGCGACGAAGTGCAGTTCGTGCAAGCGGACGGCTACACATGAGTACCGGCATCGTGCAACAGTGCGTAGTCGGTTGCTTTAGCGCCATGGAATTCTGCAAACTCTGAAAAAACAAAGGACAGTCAACACGTCAGGCGATTACTGTCAGTAGTGATTCGACCGTCAACATATAAAAAGCAAGTAGCACGGCGGTAAAACGACGATGGCTCAAAAGTCGGTAGAGCAGCCTTACGAGGGAAGTAGCGCCTGTCGCTGACGGGTTCCCTGCCCGGAACTTTTAGACATCGGCTGATCGGCTCTCCTCTCTCCACTTTCTCTGCTTCGGAGAGGGCGTGGCTTCAGCGCTAAAGCGTTTTTCATTTAATCTGCGCATAAAATGACCAAACCAATTTGATATTCGTGATGTCTGAGGTCTAATTAACCAGGCTCGGGTGTTTTTTCTCATATTTAAATCCACTTCAACTTCCCCTTTAAAACCACGCCATGCTATAAAACAAAAAACAAAAAAACAAAATTCGTTCGAAAATATGTTAGGGAAAGGGCAAGGGACCTTGGGACAAAAAAGCCATGAACTTCCTTTAAAGGGACGCTGACACCCCAAAAAATTGTTTTTCATTTTTTGCCAAGCGCTTCATTATGGTGTCGGAGGACTACCCAATTAATATTTTGCAACAGAGTAGCATATTTTTTTAATAAATCCAAAAGACGCAACTGCTCAAAACCGAAGCCAAAACCCGCGCACGGAGGTCGGAGAAGTGGAGAGAAGAGAGTGAGTGGCGGAAGTCACGTAATCACACCCGGTCTGTGTGCTTTTTTTTTTCTTTTTTTTTCTCCTCTTTGCGTAGCAGACGACATGCAGCATAGCGGGAACTGTTTGCTTGTGATTCTTTGCAGTTATGTTTGTTCCGCTCCCTGTACTGTACTCCAAGATGAGTTGTTTTGTACATTGAGGAGTTGGAGATGAGTAGTGAGTGCCCGTGGTTAATTTTCATGATCGGCTCCGAAAAGAATACACCCAAGATGTTGCGTGAAGAGCTGGCTCACATGTCCTGCGTCCGAAAAAAGTGGCATTGTAGCGACAGAGTTTCCGAAAGATCAACAGGATCGGGACCAATGGCTGGCTGCAATTCCTGTAGAACATTTACAGGCACCTTGGAAAGCGGACGCTACCTGATTTATATGCTCCTTGCATTTTGTGGAAAGTGATTACATTGAGTTTGCAGGTGTCAAAAAGGAAATCCCATACCATTTAATTCAGTGACGTTTTCGTCCACAACATTTGTTTGTTACTTTTCTGTTTGTTTCTTCAGTGATAATTGTAAAAAAAAAAGAAAAACTGAAACATAAAAAAATGTTTTAAAAAAGGCATTCATTGGGGATTTAACCCGGTCCTGCCGCGCAGTGAAGCTGGACGTTTTTCCCGCTGAGCTACTAGGGGACCTCGTTACTGGAGGGTCTCTTACGTAGTAATAGTTTAGCGTGTAAACTCGTAAGTTGGAAAGTTTGCTGCTGATTTTCCTTCAGCAAAAACACTCCCGGGTCGAAGTCGGGAAGCACCACACATTGGCTGACATTCGCACCTTAGTAAAGAAAATCGTACGCGTGCATATTCAACTCGAAGTAGACACGTCGCAGCTTGACGTTTGCGCGAGCGATGTCTTCAGCCACGAGAGAGAGCGATGGCTCGGCGACGTCTTCGTGTAAATCGGCTTGATGGTCGGAGCTTGTCGTACGGGATGAATACCAGTTCTTTTGATCAGTCCCAAATTTCTCTTTTAAAGGCAGACAGAATTCGCTGGTACTGCGAACGACGGTTCTAGGTCCCACGCACTGCCGTCCCGCTGCCATTGCCGTCCCTGCGAGTCCTACGATACACGAAACGCACGCACACACAGAATGCTTCCGGTTCTCTGTGGAACTTTTTTTTTTTTCAATCAACGTATTTGTAGCTTTTTAAAAGCCACAAAAAATGGGTTTAATATTTTTTACTATTTTTAATATTGAGTGTGTGCCTTCAGTGACCCACGACTTTGATTAAATTTGGTGGTCGCGTCGATACCTTAGAAAATCGGCCCGTGACCACGGAAAAGAGAGTGAGCGAGACTCTAACCGGCCAGTTCTTGATCGGCGGTTTTCGGGCGGAAAGAAACCGAATTTCGAGTCGCAAATTGTGTTCTGGGTGGTTAGGTCTCTCATATGTCATGTACAACTAAAAACCTCGGCGAGCATAAACACCCTGTCAGTGTCCCTTTAAAAAGCCCCTAAAAAGAAAAAAAAGTTTTTTTAAACAGTCTGTTTGAGACACGTGTGTCAAAAAAGTAATATTAAGTGGAAAAAATTTTTTAAGAGCATTATTAACGGCGCGAGACGAAATTTAGTTGGTAGTCACCTCCTTTCCACTTGTTTTCTATCGGCATTTCGGGCGTGTGGAGGATGAGGTGGATCGGTTTGGCCATCACGTTGAGGTGGAGAGATGTGTGACCATTCCGTAACGTGGTGGACTTCGCACAGAATTTAAAATAAATCTCGCACGGCAGCACTGACTAGCTAGCAAACAAAAACAAAACAAAAAGCACAGTGACAATAGGTTTATAGGGATAGGTTTATCAGAGATCCACGAGCCGCACTTGGGCCTCCAAAGAGCCACAGGAGGCTCGCGTGACGCGGTTTGGTTACCACTGGTCTATGTCATTGGTCGATTCATCTAAAATTGCTCCGTAAGGCCTACGGGCCTTAAGGGCGTTGAAATAAACCAAGCGAAGAAAATGAAGCTCTTTGAAATGTCCAATGTCGAGGTGCCTCTAGGTAACCGCCGGCTTAGCACCTGACGTCGTACAGTGCGGAAGTCGCGACTCACTTCGCCTTCGTCTTCCCTCCGAACAGCCGACGAGGAACGGGACTCGGACGAGGACGAGGCCAGGACGCAGCTGAAGCTGATGCACACCTTCGTCTGCGGAGTCTGTGACTACGCCAGCCAGAACGAGAACATCATGATGCGCCACCGCAGGGACCACGCCGGGGTGAGGCCCCTGCAGTGCCACGTGTGCCACAGAGAGTTCTCGGAGTCCTCCCTGCTCAACGCACACGTGTGGACCCACGCCACCACCCGGCCCTACCAGTGCGACCAGTGTCACCTACGTTTCCGGAACAAGGGCACCTCAGGGACCATGTCCGGACGCACACCGGGGAGCGGCCGTTTGCCTGCGGCTTCTGCGGCGAGAAGTTCCGCCGGAAGACCACCCTGGCCAGTCACACGTTGAGGCACACGGGGGAGAAGCCGTTTGCCTGCCACCTGTGCCCGGAGACGTTCGTGCGCAATAGCGCGCTGCAGAACCACCTTGAGACGCACGAGAGCAAGTAGTGGTTCGAGCGTCTGCGATGTCTGGCGGCATGGTGGAGTTTTTTTTCTATTTTTTCTTTCATACTTTTTTTTTGTGCCGTCTGCGTTTTTGAAGTTCGTACCAGGGCTGGTGCAAGGACACGGTGTCACACTGTGCGCGGTCGCCGCGACGGCTTGGAACGGAAGATGTGGCAGTAGAATTCATCCAAGGCGGTAAGCTGTTAGAAACTTTTACCTTTCTAGAGGTGGAGGACTTTGCACCCTTTTATTGTAAGGATCATTGAGTCGAACCCGGATATATTGAATTCAAAGGGAATTGTAAAATAGTTTATCAATAATTGGAAATACAAAAATATGTTAAATTAAGCTAATGTTGAAATTGCCTGGCATTTCTATAATACCGAAGGTTGCGACAAACGGGAATTTACCAAATAAAGCATCCAAGAGCTGCTAAATACAGTAGAGCATAGTTGGCGGAGACTTCAAACACTGCCGCGCTTACACGCACACTTGGCTAGTACCTCCACACAGCATAACCAACAAAAAAATAAAAAAAATAAAGAAAAACGAGACATTAAAAAAAGCTTTCAGCCTTTCCACTTTGGGGAAGAAGGAAGACCAGTGAAGTTGTACTGTTGTGGGAATGAAGTAATGGTCGGCCGCAAGTCGGCAAGCCAGAGTGGATAGGGTACCGCCTTCCATGAGCGACGGTGACAACCGGCAGGCCGGTTGTTTGGTTGCTGCCGTTGCTCATAGATGGCGGTAGCTGTCCAGAGTTTAGTGTCATCATTTTTTTTGCTGGCAGACACGATAATGGGGAAACAAGCCCTTAACAGCTTCACTGTAAAATCTCTATCCATTGAAAAAGTTAAGCGAGCAACAAAAAGAAAACTCACTAAATTCAGACAACAAAAAAAAAGAAAGGCAAAAAAAAGGGCAAAGCAGTATGGCTAAAGTAGAAGGTAAACCACAACCATTGTTGTCGACACACTCGACTTGCAGAAGACTTTTTTTTTTTGTTCGCTTATTTTATTTTGGGGCTTGGGAGTCTCGCAGCATCAGCAGTGTTCGGGGAAAGGGTGCAGGCTACCGTTGAGACAGTGGGCACTCCCTGCTCTCAGAATGCCTGCACACTTACCCTATCCCCTTCCCCTTGGTTTTGCCATTCTCCGCTTACAACTGCTCTTCCATTGCCTTGCCTATCTTCCAGCATGTATGCTGGCTTGGTGGTCTGCCAGCCATGCCATACACGCTGTGCTCACCGCCTGCGCAATCGGATCGCGAGAAAAGCAACATCTATATCGAGCTATATGAAGTGTCCCCGCCATAAAAGCTCATAAAAATTTGATGAAAAAAAAAAAAAAAACTGTAAAAAACGTTTTTATAGTATTACATGTGATTTTCAAGGGGATGGTTGGACTGTTAGTTATAAACAATAATTCGAAATACCCGAGTGTGATATGACCGGGCTCGACTGTATTTTGTTATGGAAGTGTCTAGCAGGCCTGGCTTGGAAAGATGTGGTGTAATTATCTTCACCTTTTGCAAGCTTGTTATCCCGTTACCTTTATAAATTCAAAGCTTCATCGAAGTACACATTTGCTCCCAAAGCACTCCAGTCCGTAAAATTCACTGAAGTGCTATTCAGACCAGCTTTACTTTTCTTAGTTGTCATTTGAGTACATTTGCTTGGGTTCAATCTGCTTTTATCGTGTTTTGTTTGTGAGCATTGGCCCAGTTTCTGCAGTGAAAACAACAAACCATTAATATAGTGTTTTTTTCAAAATCATCTCACTCAGTACGAAAAAATCTGAGGCAGAACTACTTTCATTAATATTTATATTGCTTCTTCTGATTGGGATGCAGTCTGGTTTGATAAAGTGGAGTAAAGCCAATTGTGACTCACCGTCAAAGTTGTGACTAATTTCGCTTTTCTTGAAAACTCGAAACCATTAGCAGCTTGGAGGCAATTCGGAAACATCATTTTAAAAATGATATTAATGAGTAACCTGTTGTATTGTATTGTTCTGCTATGATGACTAGATGGCTGTTAATATAACTTGAAAGTTCATTTTTACAATTGTTTTGATTTCTGTTTTATAATGAACCCTGCAGATTGTCCTCATATACAAAACTGGCATATCTGAGCAAAGCTTGTCTGCACCTGTCTGTTAGTGTGCTGATCAGCTTTTGAAAAGCAATAAAATCCATCCTAATGGCTTGTTTTTTTAAATTTAAATAAATAAAGGTCAGAACCAAGTTTATTGAATTTCAACGGGCAACCTTCTATTTTTATACTGTGTGATAGAGCTTGTGGTCGAACTTGCTTGCTATGTGGTCGAACATGGCATATATAACAAGCAGGACTTGGGTTTCTTGGAAGCTTTTCTGTTACTCCTTTTAATGCTTATAATTAGGGTTCACCAATGCTCTCCTGGAAACTGTTGCTTTTCGTGTTTTGAAACTTGAGTCTTGGTGATATACGTGATAAACTGGTTAACTTGCAAGATTAACTTGGTTGCTTGTAATCTTTTGTAATTTCTATTGGTTAATAATGATGCAAAGTGCAAAACTTCCCTCTTTGTGTGGATGTTCCAGACGGCTCAGCTTTCTACTCGTTGGACGATCGAAAATGATGTAACCAAAGCTTAAAGGGGCGGGGCCCTGCGATCATATTTAAGCGTCTACCTTTTTTGCGTTTTCCACGTCTCTTGGGGTTCGGGCAAGCCAGCGGGAATGGAGAGAGTAACTAAATATCAGTGCGTCATATTTTAGCTGGACGACGCGGAAACGTCCTCCACCTACAGGGACGACCCGCATTGCCGAAAGCGCGCGAAATGTGAAGTCTTTGGTCCTGGGCTTAATACAGGTCAGAGCTGCTAAAAGCTTCTTTTTAGTCGAAATACAAAATTTAAGTGGCGCGAGCCGTTTCAATTATTTATAAAAGTAGTTTTTGTTCTGTATCTTAGATCAGAAAAGAAACGCGTGCAGTTTATAAAGTACGGAAACAAGAAAGGACCCGTCGACATACCCGCCACCAAGCGGTGGAAAAGGCGGCGCATACTAGGAAGGGGTAGTGGGATCGGGCACCGACGAGCGGCGAGCGTAGAAAGGTCCCGGATGTACGCGGTGGTGCTGCGGTCGTACGCAGTGTCGAGAATCCGACCGGTTCCGAGCGTTCCGAAGGCCTTCGGCAAGCAGCTTTGGCTTGCGGTTTGGCCGTGTGGCGGTATGGCAGCGCGTAGTGGCTCCCTCTCTGAACTGATCTTTAACCCGTGTTTGCTGTCGTTTGTGGCCAATGAAGCGTCATGCCGAATTAGTGTTTAATCGTGCAGCAAATGCAATGCGAGCCGCCCTGGCTGCCTGCTTCATATAGCCTATCCAGAACATGCTTTAGTGGCGCCCTCTTGAGCTGTCGACACGGAGTGCCGCAGCCGTGAGCGCTCGCTGAGCTCACTACCTCTCCTCTAGTTCACGGCCACTCAAGCAACCAAGGACATCATGAAGGAGGTTATTTTTTGCTAGTTTTTGTAATTTTAATTTGCCTGTAGCTTTTAAAATAAAGTGAAATTTGAGAAACGAAAAGTTTCACTAAGTTACTACGTTCAGTGCGCTCAGGTTTGGTGCAAATTAAAAACGAGTAAAAAAGTCCCTTTAATAACTTGACCTCTGGTTTGTTCACCACCCAAATGCTCCTTTATAGGCTACATTTGAACGTGCATGTAGCCTCATGATTTCATACATTGCATACTTTATAGACTGCTGCATGTCACCTTTCATATTTTAGAGCAGCTACCTGTACCTGTGTTCACCTCAAGAACCTTAGTAAAACAAGTCCGGCTCCTCCCGAAGCATTACCGATTTCCCCCTTTATGTGGATAATAAAAATATATGTAGGTGCCTTTTAGATCAGAAATATGTTATCTTATCAAGACTTACGCATTCCAAATGCCAGAGGCATAGTTTTTTCTTCTGACAACCAAATCTCAGTGAGAACAACTTTGCGTGAACAATGTGCAAAACTTGCTTTTTTCTTGAGGTGGAAACGGGTATGGTTACGACACAGCTTGCTTTGTCTTTTTGTCAAAATGCAGGATGCTGAGGTGCCACGATATAACCGCCAGCGTGCCAGGAGTGGGGTCGAAGCGCCCTACTTTGTGTGCCACTAAAATTCTCTCTCTGCACCAACACCCATTGCACCTTCATCTTTCTTTTCCCCGGACAGGTGACAAAGTTCGAACATTGACAGTGACCTCGACAATGAGCTGTGTATGCGCCGCCCAGAACGAACATATGATGGTGCACCACCCGAGCTCCGGCAGCTTCAGTGCATCGTCTGCAACGAGAAGTTCCCTTTTTGTTTCCTGCTTGACGAGCTCTTACAGTCTCATGTTTTGGGCCACCGCAAAATACCGAACATGCACCCATTTTGCAATAAGAGTTTGAAACATGTGTTTACATTTGAAATGTAAGCAAAGGGCACATCGAGCACGCAGCCTAGAAATCTCTTCAGCCCACCAAGCTAGTGGTGCCTGGAACGCGTTTCCGACTGGTGTGTTTACCGCGCCCAAAAAAATGGTCCCTCGATTTCCGCCCGATGACGTCATACAAGTGTCATGCTGTCGCTGGTCGGAACCCTGGTGGTGTCCCAGCAGCTGTGGTGGATGTAGCAGACGCCAGTTCTGCTGCAAATCGCTCTTCATTGTGACAGTCCACGGAAGGCGCAGCAGCAGGAAGTTGGGACGCCTGGGACAACAGCGACACTCGCTTTCGCTGTCCTTTTCGCCAGCATTTCTACGACCAAGCGCCAGGATCGCGACGTCCGGCAGCATGACACTCCGGCGTCTGTGACGTCATTCGTTGCCACTTCGGGATCCACTTTTGATGTATGGGCGGGATAGGACTCTGAACGCACCAGACGGAGACGCACTCCAGGCACCATAACCAAGCTAACCAAGATGCTCCTCTGCGTTCATTTCTCCTCTAGAAGGCCAGTACAAAGTTGTAAATCTTGATGCGAGAGCACTAGCGCGAAGCAGGCTGGACGAGTGTAGTTCGGCTACTTTAAAATTTGGGGGTTCTGCCAGAACCTTGCTCCAGGAGATGAAGCAAGGGCCTATCCTACGATGTGCCCCTTGTGCTCATTCCCTGTTGTGGAACGTAACAGGTGACCCATTTTGTCCTGATTATATTTATGGTCGAACCTTGCTCGGTATTTAACGGTAACATGCTGTGTGAATTTCTCTCGACAAGTTTGCAGAAATCTTGGCCATAGTTCAGCTTCGTTGACTTTCAAAACTTGCGCACGTCTTGCCACTCTTGAAGTTCCTTTTACTTCTGCTACAGGTGTGTGCTTCGAACATCCCCCTCTCCTGTTACTTAGTCCTGTGTTTGACTGTGTTCATACTTGCGGTTCTTTTATGGTTTCTTTGCAAGTAGGCAAGTGTTACGTTGCCCGAACTATGATGTCTAGATGTGATTAGGTGCTCAGTGTTTGGAAGTCGAGTTCTATAGATAACCCTGATGATTTTCCTTGTGAAAATTATTTCAATGAATGTCTGACGTGTGTGAGTGGGCTAATTGGATCTTCAAGTGATATAATCTATCTCATTACTAGTTTTTGGATTGTGAAATAGTCGTATTAGATAGCAGTTCATTCAAATGCAATAGTGAACCTTCGATTTTCATACAATACACTAATATGTGAAGCTTGTGTGTGAATCTTTTATACGCTGATAGTTGAATGCCTTGATGCCATACTGAGAAGTGTTCTTCCATTGTGAAACTTTGGTCTTGCAGAAGTTCCCTTTGAAGTGATACTTATGCTAGTACCAAAGTTAATTCAGCTGCTTGTAATTGCCATAATTTCTATTTGACAATGCAAAACTGTTACTCCTGTGAAGAGTGTTAATTTGTTGTTTACTGTTCTGTGGTGCATGATAGTCTGCCGCACTTTGGGTCAATGGACCAGACAATTCCATTTTTGATTGACCAAAAATGAAGTAACCAAGATACAGTAAAGATGCCTTTGTTTTCTCTACCACCCAAATGCTTCTTTTGAGCCTTGTTTGAGCAATCTAGTAGTCTAAGAGTTCTTAACATAGAGCATTGCACATGCTCACATTTATGGGCCTGGCCCAAGTGCAACAAGATTTTAAAATAAGACCTCTTGGGTGCTATCATATCTTCATTGCATATTGCCGCGTGCATGACCATGAAGGAACACTTCTCCGTACTTCTGGAAGATTCAAACTTGCTCTTGCCCCTTTGTGAAAAGATTCGGAGGCCAACATGGCGTTGGAGCATCAGTCTCATCCTAGCTCACTCTCGAACATTCTAGGTTGTATACTCGAGATAATAGATAAGGAGCCGAGTGTGGCCTTTCCGACTCACTCCTCCCTGGCAGTCTCGCTCCAGCTAGCTGTCACGCCGACGCTGCGATGTTCACAGCTGCTGTTTCAATGCTCATTCTTTCTTTTGTTTCTTTCATAGCAATTAAACCTTTACTTTCAGTCTTAGGATTGTTGATCTTTTCATCTCTCCCACTATCTAAGCCAAGTGATCTAATTTACTGTTGTTGCCTTCCACCAGTAT
>JAZHYW010065271.1:0-35307 GCA_037355805.1 Ixodes ricinus | reverse complement strand
GTAAAACAAATGCTTTGGAAGCTCGCTCCAGCACTTGTGCAGCGGCAGGAAACGGGTGCTCAGCATAGTCCATTTTGAGACTGCCCACGAGACCTGCGAGCCTGCCTTCCCCCGAAGTTGGGGCACTGAAAAGCGGGGGTACGTTTGAATGTTGGTTTTGGCATCATTTTCACTCTCAGATTTCACAGTAACTATTCTGGATTTCGCATTACTTACCTTACCGGAAAGACTAAAGGCCGGCGATTCCGACAATATAGTTAGTTAGGTAACCTTTAAAATGCCCCTAAAAAGAAAAAAATATTTTTTAAACAGTTCGGTTGGAACATGTGTCAAAAAATAATTTTGTGCAAAAAAAAAATTTTTTTAGAGCAATATTGATGGCGAGAGATTTATTTGAAATTCTGTACGCAAAGTTCATGACGTCATGGAAGGACCATCTCAGTCATTTACTCTTTCCACCTCAACACGAAGGCGAAGCCGATCCACCTGTCCTCCACGCGCCCAAAATGCCAAGAGAGAAAACAAGTGGAAAGGAGGCGACTACCGACTAAATTGCGTCTCGCGTTGTCAATATTGCTCTAAAATAAATTTTTTTTTTTCGTGTCAAATTAATTTTTTTGACATGTGTATCCAAACCAGATTGTTAAAAAACATTTTTTTTTTATTTTCAGGGGCCTTTTAAGGCATCGTGCTGCGGAGAACTTCAGACTCGCTCCTGTACTCTGCACCGTGTCCCTCCTCTCGCCCGACCAGCCGATGACAGACAAGACCTCGACAAAGACGGCGTCGCGACACGGCCAACGAGCCGTCCGCAGCTTCGCCCACGATGTCCGCGGCCAGGCAGGCGTGCGATGACGAGTATCCCCGGACAGCCCCGTCCAAGGCACGTGTGGCATCGCGTGCCGACGAGAGGCCCCACCAGCACACCACTTGCCTCTCGCAGTTCCGGCCCTGGGCACACCTCAGGGACCACCTGCGAACGTACACCGGGAGCGGCCGTTCGCCTGCGAAGTGTGCGGCAAGGCGTTCAGCCAGAGGACCACCCTGACCAACCACCGGAAGGTGCACACTGGGAGAGGCCGTACGCGTGCCACCTGCGCCTGCACGCATTCATCCTCAAGCGCACGGTGCAGGACCACCTCAAGTCCCACGAGCACAGGTAGCAGAGCAACGCCTCGAGACGCACCACGGTCGTGTCGCACCACGGTCGTGTCAGTCGGAAAGACGCACCACGGCGTGGTGCGTCTTTCTGACGGCACGCACTTCGTTCCTTCCACCGTGCTTTGGCTGCGCGTGCGTGCTTGAGGTGCCGGAGGTGGGGCGGCTGAAGCCCCCTCCCTGCCGTCCTCGCCCTGTCGGTGTTGGTCGCCCGGTGTTAATTGCCAATAGGATGAAAACGACGAGGAGGTCTTCCGGTCCTCCTGCCTCCAGTACAAGCTTTCTACCTTGGACGACGCTTTGGCGTCGAGCGGCCTTCGAGCGTGCACGTGCTGCTGAAGCGTGGTGAAAGTCGAGAGTCTGCTGGAGGCCGGGCGTCGCCTTTCTCTGTAGACGAGCCGCCTCCAGACTGTGGTGATGCGATTGCTGCGCCAAAGTGCTCGCCGTCGGCGACGTTCTACGTTTTGCCACAAAGTGAGGAATGTGCACCGACGTCCTGCCATCTTGACACCACGACTACATCACGAGACAACATCACATGATGCCGTCACGGCATCGCGACATCACTTGTGCCCCGCCACACCTCTGGACACTCACGGTAGGCTTGTGCACTTTATAAAAGCGTTGGATTATCGTCTCGAATACTGTGCCCTTCGATTTGATCTCCGTGTCGAACGTTGACTGTACTCGGTGAGTTTGGCGATGTTTCTTAACTTTGGAGGGTTTGTTTGAGCAAGTTAATTATTCTGTTTGGCGTGCTTCTCGTTAATGTAATGATAATGTTTTATTATTATTTTTTTTTTTACAGAAATGTCAAGGAGATGGCAGGAGGACATATTGTAGTTACCTTTATCCATTGCAAACTCGTCGTTAATGATTAAGGAACTCCATTTTCACTAACTTTAGCTTTCTAAATACTGTAATGCATGGCAGCCCTGTGTCTTAGCATGACTGCAAATGCTAAAACTTTTGCTTCCCCTTCCCAAATTTGTTTTTTTTTTTCTTTTTTTTATATGTTTAGGAATTAGAGGGGAAAAATAGCATTGACACTTTTACTGGTTAACTGTCGAAGAGCTATCGATTTTACTTTACTAGCTTGCTGTATTTATATGCGAAATAGGCAACATTACAGGGATGAAACTGCTGCGCCAATTATGCCACTGTGCGCCTAATGACTTTTCATGCACCACACTGATAAAGAAGTATAAATAAGAACAAAATTGTGCCAAGGTGCACCCAAACTGAAATCATAAACGAGCCTCATCAAAAGTGGCCGTCTAGCAGTTTCTGTTGGCAACATTGACACCGGAACTTCTGTCCCAAATAGGACGCCAGTGGATTCGAATCCAAAAATTTGTATCTGAAGGCTCCTGCTGCCAACGTTAGTTGCCGTTGCTGCATGCTCACCATGCTTTTTGGAAGTCCTGGAGTCACTTTATCTGAAGATCTGAGTAGTGGAGCAAACGTATGCTGCGGCCCCACGCAGAGAACTTGGGAACAAAGGCGAGCGAGCAGTGAGGCGTATGACAGAGCAAGATCCGAGCTGCCAGGTTGATATTGGGCTTCGAAGTGATTTGACAGTGACGTTACGAAAGCACCTTTGACAGCAGACTTGCTGCAAACTGGGAAGAAGTCTCGTAAAGTTTACACAGAAAGGCTAGAGGTCGAAAAGCAAGACGACAAGAGGCAGAAGAGGAGGAACAGTGATGCGAGCCCGAAGAGAGCTCGTCTTCAGTAAGAAGAGCGACAACTTCAACGGCGCATCATCTGTTCGCCGACTATGCTTGAGCATGTGCAGTCATTGATTGAGTCGGGTCTGAAAAAAAAAACAGATGGAGCAGATTGAGTCTGGACAAGTGCTGTTAGCGGAGGCTAATGTGAAATTGGCTCAGAGTCTCGAAAAAGTTAAGTGTATCCATGAGTAATTGACGAAGTACCAATAGATTTATATGTACAAGTGCATTTATTATCTTTTCTAGTCACTGAAAAATGAAACAATTTTTGTACCTGAATTTTTATTTTTCGGTACACTCTTCTAGTCATTGCTGAGCAATGAAAGCTATTTGTGCCTGTTTATATGTACGTCTTTTCAAGTTGGTTTTATCACATGTCACACTGTCATGTGCAGTTTTGTTTCGTATGCTTTGTGTAATTTGCACATAATTTTGTGAAAAATGTTTGCATCTAAAAAGTTTATTGAAGCTACCGTTGAGTTCACGTGGAGTTACCTGCATGCCATATTTTCTTTAGTTTTAAAAACCAGGTGACGTGTAGCCTTTATTTTAACATTTTTAAACTCGTATGCTGCTCCCAACTTGCTCCAAGACCTCGTTTTTGCTGCTCCCAGCCTGCGCCAGACTGTAGTTTTTTCTGCTCCTAAGATTGCTCTAAAGCTGCTTTGCCCAGTTCCATCCCTGACATTGGGAAAAGAAAAACTGACTCAGATGTTTACCACTGATCAAACAGTAGGTGCTGTTGACTTATGAGGTTAATTACTACTATGCGTGTGGAGCGTGCTACATTTCTGTAAATGTAACCTGTGTCGAGCTTTTTTTTTCTTTTTTTCATATTCTTTCTTTGTGCCTAAGAATTTCAGAAGTATTGGAGCAATGTGGTGTTATTTTAAATCGACCATCTGTAAAAGTGGTCATAAAACTAAATGACTGCTATTGCCTGCTGCTGCTTGCATTCGTGTGAAACTTGCTCTTCCAAAGCATTTTTCAACATAGCGAAAAGTTTGACTCTTACATTCTCTACAAGCATACTGTAATACCTCGAGAGATGCCCCACCCTTGAAAGATAAACTCCTCTTTTTTAACTTGTTTTTTCTTATTTGTGATTTTTTTTATTTAGAGATAGTTTATTTTAGTAACCGTAGTGTTCAAATCAATGATGACGTTGGCATTCATGCGGCTAGTTGGCTGCGGCGGGATACAAGTGAACATTGGCTGACTGGGAAGCAGTCATCTTTGCTTCATTGCCCCTCGCCACAATAGCAAGTTTGGCGGGGACACGCTGTGCAGAAAATAGCATTTTTTCCATTTTTGCTTGATTGCTCACCGAAAGTTAGCCCACGCTTGATTTTCACCCGATTTGCGCTCGATTTGAGGTGGGTGGGCTTTCTCATGGGATATTACGATACTAAAAAAAGTTTTGCCAGTTACTTCTATAAATCATGGCGGTTGGTCAACACCATAGACATTGTCTAGATGGTGTTTCTGTCATGTTCAGGGAGGTAGTAATCGGTGGTCTGTTTGAGCATCTTGTTTCACCACTGGCAACCTCTATAGTCCGTTGCAACCTAAGAACGAAGGGCGAGGGTAAGACTGGCCGGGAGGAGGAAGCAGACGGAACGCTAACGAGAGGAGGAGGTTTCCCCTCTCTTCTCCAGCGTTCCGTCTGCTTCCTCCTCCCCGGCCCATCTTACCCTCGCCCTTCGTTCTTAGGTTGCAACGGACTATAGGTAGGTCAGTACTCCATCGAGTGCTTCAGTACAGATCGTAGAATATGAAATAACCCGAGCTAGTTACTGGTTACTTTCGGTAAATAGTAATAATAATAACACATGCTCTTAACCCCCAATACATTCTACACCAGCAGCAGGGAAAGAAAGGAACAATCAGCTGTGTTGTGCACCCTTGCACATTATCTGTCGGAATTTGTGTAAATTTGTTTGCGATATCTCGTCCTAATCGTTTATGACCCACAGGGTATCTAACAGTGGTAATGACCTAAATCGGGGAGGGTATATCCTGCCTCATGACCCGAGAGGAGATTTACTATAATTTGAGAAATTCTCGGAACTTCACTATATAAGAAGGAAGATGGGAAAATGGGTTTCTGTCACCACGACCTCTTGCATGACAAAATGAAGAGCATGACGCACACGCTGTATTCGACTTCTCTTTTCTGGTGATCATAAGGGCACACAGTCTGCCTAACACTCGCTTTGAGGGCAATGAAACTCTAACGTTCCACGTGGGTGTAGAAGTTCGGTTTGGCCGTACTTGTTTCTTTTCCTCCGTGAGCAGTGGCCCAGTTTCTGCAGTGGAAACAATAAGCCTTTAAAGCATCCCGATGCGAGAATGGTCGAGGGAGTGCTGCCCTTGTTAATTTTTACGTTGCTTCCTGTAGTCCCAAGGCAGTATGTGTTAATGAAACGCAGTAAAGGCGACTGCGACCCAATATCAAAATCCTCACTAATTTGACTTTCTTTGCTTGGAAACTTAAAGAAATTGGAGCCTTGTAGAGACCAATTGAAAATAATTTTCCAAAATAACATCTCTGAGATACTTCTTTCTTTTTTTTTAAGAATTGCTGGTTGATTTGCAAGTTAGGGTTGGATTGTGCTTGACTGCATAGCAACTGCTTGTATCTGCTTGCGGTGAGAGAACACAGTGCTGCCATCTATTGGGTAGCCCTGGAGTACTTCAGATATGCTTGTCTTTTTTTTAAATTTTATTATGCATCAATCTTTCATCTTTGATTTAATTAAATTCTGGCGACGTGGTAGGTAGGCCGTAGACATTCCAGTTGCAACCGAAAGAAGCCGACAAACATCCGTCGGTGTCAGGAAAACAAAATCGGTTAGAACCGAAGAGCTCCTTTTCCTGGACGCTTTTGCTCCGCTAGGAGCAGAAACGGTCCAGAACCAGGACCATGTGATAAAACAGATGCCGAAGTTTTTTGGATCCGTTTTGTAAAGGACCCTATGTCCTTTACAAACGTCTCCTTACAATGTTGACACATCTGAGCAACATTTGTGTTTGACCTTGTATTTCGGTGTCTGGGGAGCAAATAAGTCTGTCTCAAATGCTCAATAACCTGTTTCTTATTAAAAAAAAAAATAATATCAGAATGTGTTGATTGAAATTGAACATGCAGCCTTTTAATTTTTATAGCATGTATTGCTGCGTGCTCAAACACTGCAGATGTAATATGGAAGACTTGTGTACCGTGGAAGCTTTTGTGTTGTTCCTTAATAAGCAGATATTTAAAATGTGCCAATAAACTCCTAAATGATATTTCTTTCATTTTTTTTTTTGGGGGGGGGGGGAATCTTGCATTTTGTAGTATTACCCCTCCAGTGTGATATGCATTCCAGCTCGCAAGATTAACTCTGTTACTTGTAATTGCTGTATAAATTTTATTGGTTAATACAGATGCAAGTGAGCCTGCTCACCTTCTTCACGTAGGCGTTCCGGTCGACCCGGTGTTCCGCACACTGGATTGCCGAAACCATAGTGGCCAAAACTAATTCAATTGACACTGGGTTTCCTTGCCGCCCAAACGCTCGTTCATCGTATGACCCTGTTAGATGCTGCTGCCTGTCACACTGCACATTTTGCTGCTGCTAGTTATAACTGCTTTCATCATTGATTTGTTGAAGTGTCTAATGCCACCCGCCGTTATGCCAGGTGTAGCATCAAACGCCCTGTTTTACGCCACGCCAGTGCTCGTCATACCTTCGTCTCTCTCTTCCCTAACCAGCTGACGAAGAACAGGACATCAACGGTGACCTCCAGGAAGATGCTGTCTCGACACCGCCATGGATGCACCCATAGACTATTTTCTGCTGCACTTCCACGGTGCTGAAGCTTTGCACTGCTGCCAGAGCCTGTGACTTTGTCTCACGCTTCATTCGTATGCGCTCATACAATTACAGTCTAAGCTCGTTATAACAGACCTTAATTTTGACCCAGATTTTGGTCTGTTGCAAGAGGAGTATGCTGTATGCAGATATGAGTAAATGGTATGTAAAGGAAAATTAACCGAACTTCACAAATCGGTATGTTATATCCAAATATCTGTTGTAACTAGGTCTGTTGTAATGAGCTCAGACTGTAGCTTCGAGAGTTGGAGCACTCCGGAGCTACGCTAACCTTGGCGACATAGTGCAGAATACTAGAGGCCGAGTATAGAAAAGCGAGAAACTGACCCATATGTTTAATTGTCTTTGATCTCTACACAGTATTATGTATTGCTGCCTGTGGGATTAAGCATGATGTGTTTGTGTAAACTTCAGGATTTCTGAAAGTTTTAAACCTGTGCTTAACCCTGCGTCATGCTTAGGGTTTCTTTACGCTTTTTTAGCAGGTGGGCAAGTGCCACATTTGCTGGATGTTGCGATTGGCTGCACATTTCTTTCATGGCCGGTTTTATATTTCACCCTGTATATTTACCCTCTCAGCAATATAGTCAGGTGCAATGAATGTAGGATCTGCCTGAGGTGCTTTACCGTCCAAATCTGGAGTGATAAATTTACCTCAATAACTTGCTTTTTAATTTGAAGTAGCCAGCATCAAATAGCAGTTTGTTCAAGTGCAACTGTGAACCTTTGTTTTTTTATACACTACATGCTGATCTGGTTAAACATGGTACAAACACATTCACGCAATGTGTTAAGTCAGCCATATGGCATTCTGTAAACACGCGAGTTTACACGATGACATTTGGGCGACTTCACACATCGTGCGAACACATTCACACAATGCAACGTGCGTGACTGTCGTTGCTTCTCCATGGTGCTCATCACACACAAATCTCCCTTCCACTCCACCCCAGCCGGCAAGAGACTGGCGCTCGACGTCGACACGGGTCCGACGCAACAACCAAAGGGCATGCGCACGTTCAGCTGCGAACTCTGCAGCTACTCCTGCTACAACGAGAACGGCGTGATGCTCCATCGCCTGAGCCACGCCAGGCCGCCGCTGCTGCGCTGCCACGTGTGCGGCAGCAAGTTTCCCCGGCTCGTTTCGCTGAAGAGGCACGTGCGCAACCACTTCAGCCTCGAGCCGTACCAGTGCGACGTGTGCTCTGTGCGGTTTGCGGTGCCCGCAAATCTCAGGATTCACCTGCTGAGCCACACGGAGGGAGGGACGTTCACGTGTCGTCCGTGTCCAGAAGCGTCGGGGCGCGAGTCCATACTGGTGGGCCCCGTTGCTTCGCACGGCGTGCAAGGAGTGCTCCAAGTGCCCGTTGCGCCCTCCTGCCCAGGGGGAGTGGAGCAACCTCTGGCTTTCCCCTCCGGACGAGCCGGCAGCAGGGCCGAGCGTGGGAGCCGTCTCGGAATCGAGCAAGTACCTTTTGCACCTTCTTCGCTTTGCAGAAAAATTTAGCGGACAAATCTTTTACCAAATTTAGTGGGGAGATTTTCCCGTTAAATTTAGTGGGGACCCAAATTTAGCGAGGAAATTTCCCTGCTAAGTTTAGTTGAGGAATTTACCGGGAAATTGTCCCACTATTTCACGGTGAATTCCCCTCCGTACCCTTCCCTCCTCCTCCTCAAGAGCCGCCCTCTTATTCGGCATTACAGAGAATTGTAAATGTCTATCATTTTTTTTAATCAAGAAAACTACCATATACAGTTGCTACTAAAAGTTATCAATTCTTTTATCTTTTATGACTAATAATGCAATTTCTGTTTTTTTTTTCCTAGGAAACTGTGCTGTTGCTTTACCATGTTAGTGTTTCTAAAGATGTAAGAAACATGCATTGATAAACTTGCTCTCTAATTTTTGAAAAATAGGTAAAAACGAAATAGCCCTGTAATTGTTAAAATCAATTAGATCCTCCCTTTGCATATGACTGTTATTCCTGCAATTCTTAATTTACCTGAGAGTACACCGGTACCTGTGAATAGGTTACATGTGTGTGAGATTGGTTGGGTAATAAATCTGGCAACTGATTTTATAGGTTGAGCTTTAATGCCATCTCCGCTGCATGCACTGTTATTCCTTAGTAACTGTAAAAGGCTGTAAGTGTGTGTTTCAGCAGTAGAGAATAAAAAAAAGATTAATCTTTCTGCGCTAGAGGGGACCAAAGATTCGCAATCAGCACTATTTGTGGCATGCGCACTGGAGGTGCCAGACTCGAAGAAATGACGATTAAATTTTTCAGCAAGCGTAATACCTGCGAGGCACATGCCTTCAACTATAACGTTAGTAACACCGGTTTTTGTGCCTATTGACATAAGATTATTTGTGGTCTTCCAGAGTTTTCTGGAATTATAATAAATGTCTTCAAATTTGTTTTCATAATAAAAGTTCAGTGCTTGTTTGACGTCACAAAATATTTGGTTCCTTGTTCTTTTTTTTGTGTTTTTGTTTGTGATGTACCAGACAATTTGGTGCCTTGTTTTTATAAAAAAAGAAAGGGGGGAGGGGGGTAAAGACCATGTTGTTTCATTCTTTTGTGAAGTGCGGCATCTATCTAAAGTTTTCTCGATTTTTTTATATATATATATATATATTTCCTTATAGGAAAGCTTGTTCATAAAGTTCTTTTTACTTTAGATGGTGGGTTCTCAAACTTGGTTCCTGAAACTCAGGGGTTGGGTTCCTAACAGTACCTTCAAGGGTTCCCTGAACTGTTGAATTTCTTCGACCGTCCTCAGTTCTCAAGTAGAGAGTTTTTCCCGTTACGGCTCTCTAAGAGCAAATCTGACCCATATCTAAAGGCATTAGTACGAGCCAAACATCCCCTTGTATGTGCATTATTGTCTACAGGGTCTTTAGGCTTCGATATTGCTCTGTCGCACCTACGCCGTGACAGAGGAGGTTCCTCGGCTCTTGGTCAGGTCAGATAAGGGATCCCGGAGGTCGCAAAGTTAAGGAACCCCTGAGGTACACCATGTTCCTAGTCTCAAGGTGCATCAATTTTACCTTCGGTGTCACCGCCATTGCACCTTCGTTTTTTCCCCTTTCTCCATTCCCCCACAGCTGACGAACAACGAGGACGAGACATCGACAACAGCTTCAGCGAGAAGCCCAAGGGCACCACGTCTTTGGCTGCGACCTCTGCAGCTACTCCTGTTACAGCGAGAACCGCGTGATGCGCCATCGCGTGAACCACGCCACCCCGCCACACCTGCGGTGCCACGTGTGCGGGGACGAGTTCCCCCTGTTTGTGTCGCTCGTCCGGCACGTGCGGACCCACTTCACTGCCAAGCCGTACCGGTGCGACGTGTGCCTGGCGCGCTTCACGGTGTCGAACCTCCGGGACCACATGCGCACCCACACGGGGGAGCGGCCTTTGCGTGCGGGCACTGCCAGAAGTCGTTCGCGCAAAAGTCCAGCCTGACCAAGCACCTGGCGGTTCACACGGGAGCAGGCGTGTTCACCTGCCACCTGTGTGCCCAAGCGTTCGGGGACAAGTCCGCACTGAAGAAGCACGCCGCCTCGCACTTCTCTGCGCGAGACGTGCTTCCGGCGCCTGTTCCTCCCGCCCGCCCGAACGACGGGGAGAGGGCGGAGCCGCCTCGAGATGCGCCGCCAGCGGAACCGGGCGTGGGGCCCGCTTTGGCGTCGGGTAAGTCCCCTTTGCGTCTTCTCCGCTCAGAATCGCCGGTGAGGGAGTGTTCCTGCCCCAAGTGGACCCGTTGCGAAACGTGCAGGGCCATCCGCTGCACCGAAAGGAACGCCGGCAGTGGACTGTACGGATTCAGCCGTGGGAGGAGACAATGGTGACGGAAGCAACGCGGGCGAGCAGACGAAGCCAGGGGCTGAAGGCAAGCAACGGCGATACCCTCTACCTCTTTCGCTCTCTTTCCCGCTCCCTGTGTTCGCTGTCGCGCGGTAGATGCTGCGAGGGCAAGGAGAGACTTACGGATCTTTAAGCACGGTGTTCTTGAATGATTGCAGAAATTTCTACGGGACATTTTTAAAGTGACAGCCGTATATGTGGGAACCCCATTCGGACCTTGCTCGCACGTGTTGGTCGCACCATGGCAGGGCAAGGGGAGAGAGCATTACCAACAGAGTGCGGCTGTCGATTAGACGTGGTGTCACGTGTGACCAGTGATGTGATGCTGCACAGAGGGTAGGGGGTAAGCAGTGCACTAAGACTCTTTCCTCGTCCCCCCCTCCCCCTTTGTATATTAACGGGGGCAGTTTGGCAGGGTCAAACCTGCGTCTTAGGATGGTCTAGCCCGGTGACTCTCAGCCACTCGCCTTTCAGGGACCCCTTCTGGATCAATGGAAGGGATGGTGGATCCAATCCAACATGGGGAGCGGTGTATTGGACAGTTACAATTAGTACAAAGATGCAAATGAACTATATGTGTGCAAACCAACTTTGAAGCTCTGGAACAGAGAATAATCAGTCCTACTAACTTGGCACATATGGTATGGTCTATTTATATTTAGACCTGTAAAACAACCAACATAAAAAAAAAAAAATTTATTGCTTGGTTTAATTAACATTTAAACACTTTGGGGACCCCAAAAAGTCCTTCAGGGACCCCTAAGGGGCTGCAGAACCCGTTTGAGAATCGCTCCTCTAGCCGACGTGAAAGCATTTCAAGGTCGGATTCTGCACGGCCGCATTTTCAGAAAAAACTATGCATTGCCAACGAAAAAGACTTGTACGGGTGAAGGAGACCAAGTCCTTCAGACGTCCGCAATTTCCTTGCCACGTGTCGCATTGGACATTATTCCAATAGAAAGTGCTGCTTGTTCGAGACCCCACCAAGTGCCGTTGCACCTTCGTTGGACTCCACAAAATGCCTGAGCCCGGCAGTTTTTTTTAGTTCGACAGTGAAACCCGTTTAGGACGAACCCACGTACAGCGAAATATTGTCTATATCGAACTCACGAAAAAGTTAAATAAAAATGCATGTAAAAGTATGTTTTATAGCGAACAACACATTGGCTATAACGAACCTTTTCCCCCCGGGGAGGCTTCCGAAAACGCTCAAACAAACGTTTTCTAGCCTGTCCCTTCCCCCAAAAAAGAAGTAGGAAAGAAGGAAAATTCCAAAAGCTCAAGTTGCGAACAAAATTGAGCGAAGAGAAGCGATTCAGAAGGGGAGAAAGCTAAGAAAATACACTCTGCACGCACGCACTGAAAAAAAAAAAACACTTTTCATCCCAAAACGGTTGCCCACGAAGAAAAACAATTCAAAAAAAGAAGATAAGCTAAAAGAAAAAAAAAAAAACGCTGCACGCATGCAAAAAAAAAAAAAATGATTTAGCACAAGAAGTGAAGAGATGAGAAAGAAAGAGAAGCTCTTGCCTTACAACAAACTCATTGTGGAAGTTCATTGTAAATGTTTTTTGCTATATCGAACTACTTGCTATATCGAACTGATCGTAGCGTTTCCTGCTGTTCGTTATAAACGGGTTTGACTGATATAAACATAAAATGTTGCCATCGAATCCCACTAGAAGCAAATAACACTGACAATATTTCTGCAACGACGATGTATTTTTAACTCCTTGTGCGTTGTCCTTAGAAGATGGGGTGTAAAAATCTTTCAATGTCTTGACAATCAATATTGTGGCTTTTGAAGTCTCCAAACGGGCAAAAAAAGTGCAGATGCCTCGCAAACCGCCACTCAAAGCGCGACCTTCAGCTCGGGGGCTGGAAACGGCAATGACTTAAGCATTGTTCGACGGTAGTAACCATACAGATTAGTGTAGCCGCCAGCATGCCACATGTCCAAGCCCGTCGCGTGGGATTGTCGACTCATCCTGCCCTCGCCTTCCTTCCGACCAGCCGACGACGAGCGAGATCTCGACGAGGACGCCGCCGCTGACGCGGGTGAAGGGCATGCGCACCTTCACCTGCGGCGTCTGCGGCTACTGGTCCCAGAACGAGAACATCCTGATGCGGCACCGCAGGGACCACTCCGGGGCGAGGCCCACGCAGTCGTCACGTGTGCAACGAGGAGTTTCCCCGGCTCTCCCTGCTCCACCAGCACGTGTGGACGCACGCCAGCCCCCGGCCGTACCAGTGCGAGCTGTGCCTCGCCCGGTTCCGGCACAGGGGCACCACCGTGGACCACCTGAGGACGCACACGGGCGAGCGCCCGTTCCTCTGCGTGGTCTGCGGCAGGTGGTTCACCACCAAGATGACCCTGGCCAGCCACGCCAAGACGCACGCGAGGGGGAAGTCGTTTGCCTGCCACCTGTGTCCGGAAGTGTTTGGGCAGAAGATCTCGCTCCAGACCCACTTAAGGACCCACGTGCGCAAGTAGCCGTCCGGCCGCACGGCCCTGAGTGCGTCTCAGACCGGCGCCCTTGTTGCGTCCTCAAAGGTGGTCTCCCGATTTCCATCCAGTGACGTTGCAGAAGGGGAGGCAGGGGTGGGTGAACTGCGCCAATTGCGGCATTTTTGATACATTCGCAATTTGCTGCATCCGGTGGCGCCAAAAGCGTAAAATCGTCAGAAATTGAGCCACGTTGCACCAAGGATTACAGCGACGCCAGATTTGGTGGTGAGTGAAAGCCCGGTGGACAACCTCGGCTATTCTGTTGCCAGGTGGCGCAAGCTGCCGCCCTACTCCTTGTTTCAGCCGTATTCGTCCATCCATCCATTTGTCCGATGGATTCAGTGGACAGATCCATACATCGCTAGCCATCGTATTGTTGCATTGTATGTCATACACGCCACGATGTATGATATCAGCGTAACATGTAGCTGTAATGTTCCTGAGTTGTGCCCCTTCAATTTTAATCGAAATTTGTTCCTAAAATAAGTATAATTCTTCATGCAATTTCAGATATTTCCTGGTAAAGCTCTATTTTTACTTTCCAACACTCGTATACAAACCGTCCGTAGTGGTCGGCTTTCTTTGCGGAAGGCAGCCACGTCAGCGCCAAGCGGGATTCTTTCTCTCCTCGTCTTCCTTTATTACCCTTTATCTTTTTAAGGGTAACTTTTTGGGTGTAACGTCGGAATGGGTTCCCGATTGCTACGACGGCTCGGGGCGGATAACCTGCAAGTAGAATTGACGAGGGGTGAGAGATATGAACAACTGTTGCCATTTGAGGCAGAGGGGACGTGAATCAGGCACATAGCCAGGGAGGGAGGAGGGTGGGGGGGGGAATGAGGACTGGGCCTCTCCCGAAATCTTTCATTTTGCTGGGGCCTCCTCTCCCCTTTCCCTCTGATACAGCATTTTGTCATGGGCAGGCCCCCCATATCAAAATCCTGGCTATGAGCCTGACGTGAATGCAGCATTAATTTTGACAATGTTGTTTCGTTATGTTACGAAAATGATGTCTGATAAATCTGGGGACGCAAAGATGTAGTGCAGTTGTCTTCATCCGTATATTTCGAGCTTGCGCTCTCCCTTCGTCTATCGTGCACCTTCCCTGTGCAAGAAGTAAAGAGAGTAATGCAAAATGAGTACCAACGCTTTTACTGATTAGCACGTAGCGCATTTGATGTTGGGGACGGAAGATATGCTGCGACCGACTCTGAGCTCATGTGGAGGCATTCTGTTCAGTCTCCTGCTATTGTGCACGTGCCAGAGAGCAAACTCATTGTTTTTAATGGGTGGCAACATTGAACCCAGGGACTGCTGCGGACCTCGCCCTTGGAGTCGACGCCAGCAGGCCTGTAAACTGCGGGGGATGGGGCAGTCCAGTGAAGCAGAGAGTGAGGAGGTCGCAGCTTGGCTTGTGCTTCCAGCGAAACGATGCGGCAGGTAGCTGTGGATGCTGAAGACAGCGCGCGGAAGCCG
This sequence comes from Ixodes ricinus, assembly GCA_037355805.1. Classification (NCBI taxonomy): domain Eukaryota; kingdom Metazoa; phylum Arthropoda; class Arachnida; order Ixodida; family Ixodidae; genus Ixodes; species Ixodes ricinus. The sequence goes on along the minus strand of JAZHYW010065271.1, from coordinate 20,681 downwards.
GGCAGGCTACAGTTGAGGCTGAGGTTAGGCGCAATTAAGCTGTGAGGGCAATTGTATTTGAAAACTTTTTTTCTGGGCCTCATTGAAGCACACTATTCCTATCAAAGCACTCGCCCAAAGGGCAATAAAACCGTAACATTCACTCTAGTGCTGTTCACTCCAGCTTTACTTTTCTTAGTTGTCATTTGAGCTCATTTGCTTGATTTCAATTTGCTTTTATACTTTTTGTTTGTGAGCATTGGCCCAGTTTCTGCGGTGAAAACAGCGAACCACTATAGTCCGTTGCATCTGAGCAAGGTAGGATGAGGCGTAAGACGGTCCTTCGAGGAAGAAGCAGACGAAACGCTGGAGAACAGAGGGAAAATCTCCTTCTGTCTTTAGCGTTCTGTCTGCTTCCTCCTCCCCGGCCATCCTTAGTAAAGGATGGGTCAGTAAAAAATATATCTGATGGAGAATACATTTGTTAATTTTAATGTTGCTTGTGGTTGGGATGCGGTCTGGTTTGATCAAGTGGAGTAAAGCCGGTTGTGGCTCACTGTCAAAGTCGTAACTAATTTGGCTTTTTTTTTTTTTGAAAACTCGAAACCATTGGGAGCTTGGAGGCAATTTGGCAATATTTTCTTAAAAATTATATAATTGAGTTACTTGTATTGTTCTGTGATTGCTAGATGGCTTTTAATATCCCTTGAAGGTTCATTCTTTACAATTGTTTGATTTCTATTTTATAATGTACTTTGCAGATTGTCCTTATTTAGAAAAAATGGCATATCTGAGCAAAGTTTGTCTGATCCTGTCTGTTTATGTGCTGATCAGCTTTTAGAAAGCAATAAATTAGGTATATCCTTATGGCTTATTCTTTTAATTTTAATGATTAACGGTCAGGACAGAGTTGATTGAATTGGAACTGGCAACCTTGTATTTATGTACTATGTGATCAAACTTGTTTGCTGTGTGGTCAAACATTGCATATATAACAAGCAGGACTTGGGTTTCTTGGAAGCTTTTCTGTTACTCCTTTCACTGCTTGTATTTAGGGTTCACCAATGCTATCCTGGGAAGTGTTGCTTTCCGTGTTGTGAAACTTATCTTCATGATATAGTATGTGATGAACAGGCTAACTCACAAGGTTAACTTGGTTGCTTGTAATCTTTTGTCATTTCTATTGGTTAATACAGATGCAAAGTGCTAAACTACTGTCCCTCTTTGCGTGGATGTTCCAGACGGCTCAGCTTTTCTACAAATTGGACTATTGAAAATGATGTAACCAAAGCTTATTAACTTGACCTCTGGTTTGTTAGTCACCCAAACGCTCCTTTGTGGGCTACATTTGAACATATTTTTACTGCAGTTATCTAGTTACGACCCAGCTTCATTGTTTTATCAAAATATTCGTTGCCTTGGTGCCGCGATGTAACTGCCAGCGTGCCAGGAGTGGCGTTGAAGCGCCCTACTTTGTGTGCCCCTAAAATTCTCTCTTGCACCAACACCCATTGCACCTTCATCTTTCTTTTCCCCGGACAGGTGACAAAGTTCGAACATTGACAGTGACCTCGACAATGAGCTGTGGATGCGCCGCCCAGAACGAAAATATGATTGTGCACCACCCGAGCTGCAGTGGCTTCAGCGCATCGTCTGCAGCGAGGAGCTCTCTTTGTTTTCTGCTCGACGAGCTCGTACAGTCTGGTGTTTTCAGCCGCCGTAAAATGCCGAACACGCGCCCATTTTGCAATAAGCGTTTGAAGCATCTTGTAACATTTGAAATGTGAGCAAAGGACGCATCGAGCGCCGAGCCCAGCAATCTCTTCAGCCCACCAAGCTAACCAAAATGCTCTTCTGCATCGGTTGCCTTTCTAAAAGGCCGGTTAAATGTGATAAATCTTGACGCGAGAGCACCAGCACGAAGCAGGCTCGACGAGTGTAGTTTGGCTACTTTAAAATTTGGGGGTTCTGCCAGAACCTTGCTTCGTGAGATGAAGCAAGGGCCTGTCCTACGATGTGCCCCTTGTGCTCTTCCCTGTTGTTGAACGTAACAAGTGTCCCATTTCGTCCCGACTATATTTACGGTTGAAGCTTGCTCGGTATCTAATGTTCACATGCTATTTGAATTTGTCTCGACGAGTTTCTTTTAGTTTTGCTAGAGGTGCGTGCTTCGAACATGCAGCTTATCCCTGTGTTTGACTGCGCTCGTGCTTGGGGTTTCTTTATAGTTACTTCGCAAGTAGGCAAGTGTTACTTTGCCCGAATTGTGATGTCTGGATGTTGCGATTAGGTGCTCAAGTCAGAGTTCTATAGTTAACCCTTTTGATGTTCCCTGTAAAAATTTTTTCTGAATGTCTGATGTTGTGCGTGAAGTGGGCTAATTAGATTTTCAAGTGATATAATCTATCTCATTACTTGTTTTTGATTGTGAAGTAGGTGGTCGGATCACATAGCAGTTCATTCAAAGGCAACAGTGAACCTTTGATTTTCATACAGTACACTAATATGTAGTTAAGCATCGTACATGTATTTAGCGGGACTTGTGTGATCTGGCAGCGTGTGTAGGAATCTTTTATACGCTCATATTTTGATTGCCTCGATGCTATACTGAGAAGTGTTCTTCCGTTGTGAAACTTTGGTCTTGCAGAAGTTCCCTTTGAAAGTGATGCTTATGCTAGTACCAGAGTTAACTCAGTTGCTTGTAATTGCCACCATTTCTTTTTGGCAAGTGCAAAAGTGTTACTTCGGTTGAGAGTGTTACTCTTGTTTACTCTTCTCATGCATGTGATAATCTGCTGCACTTGGGTCGATGATCCAGGTGGTCCCATTTTCGGTGGGAAAAAAAAATGAAGGAACCAACATCTTGTAGACCCTGAGATGGGGAACAATAAAAAAACGGACGAACACCTGAGGTTTTGTTGTGTTCGTCCGTTTTTTTTATTGTTCCCCATCTCAGGGTCCACAAGATGTCGATTAATTACCAGCTCGCGTGCACTCTATCACTGCTTACAAAAGTAACCAAGAACTAAATGTGCCTTTGTTTTGTCTACCACACTTTGTGAGCCGTGTGTGAGGATGTTTGTAGTCTTGAGAGTTTTTAACATAGAGCATTGGATGTGCTCACATTTATGGGCCTGACCCAAGTGCAACAAGATTTTAAAATACGAGCCATATGAAATTTGTTAATAATTAAACCCGACCAAACCTGTCAAGTACTTCGATGTTGGCCTTATGCCTTGTTCACGCTTGCAAAAAGGAGACTTGTCTCGCCAGCTGGACTCGAACCTCTGCAGGTTCGTAGTGACCACCTTAATTGTAACCCTGCATGCGATATCAACTGGACGTTTCTAGTCTAAGGGTACCTTGTTTAATAGCAATTGCTTCATATGGGAAACCACCGTGGGTTTTTTCTTGCTCGTGTTGGTCTCACTGCATGACGTCACAATGTCGCTGGAGCTCGCGCAATTTAGTGGTAAAATATTTGTTAATTTTTGATAGGAACCGGTGCTTGTTAAAAACCCATTCTGGGTGCTATCGTACCTTTATTGCATATTGCAGCATGCATGACCGAGAAAGAACGCTTCTCCGTACTTCTAGAAGATTAAAATTTCCTCTTACGCCTCGTGTAAAAGATAAAGAGGTCAACATGGCGTAGCCGGAGCGTCGGTCTCATCCTAGCTTGCTCTCAAACATTCTAGGTTGAATATTCGAGACGCCGTGTGTAGTAGGTACGGAGTCGAGCGTGGCCTTGCCACCTCTCTCTCTGGCAGTCTCGCTCCAGCTAGCTTGCCACGCCGACGCTGTGATGTTCACTGCTGCTGTTTCAACGCTCCTTCTTTCTTTTGTTTTTGGTTTGCCGATTAAACATTTACTTTCAGTTTTACGATTGTTGATCCTTTTCATCCCTCACAATATCTAAGCCGAGTGATTTATTTTACTGTTGTGGCCTTCCACCAGTACTCATTCCATCTTCTTGTCCCCTCCCCCACCCCCCAGATGACGAGGAACAAGGACCCGACACCGACAGCAGCGGCGACAAGACCTCGAGGCAGCCAAGGGAGGGCATGCACACCTTCAGCTGTGACCTCTGCAACTTCCACGACTACAACGAGAACCACGTGCTGCTTCATCGACTGTGCCACACTGGGCCGCCGCCCCTGCGCTGCCACGTGTGCAGCGACGAGTTCCGCCAGCTGGTTTCGCTGAGTCGCCACATGCGGCTGCACCTCAGCGCCAAGCCGTACCAGTGCGGCGTCTGCTCGGCGCGTTTCAGGGTGTCCCGCAACTTCAGGGCCCACCTGCGGACCCACACGGGGAGCGGCCGTTCACGTGCGGACACTGTTGCAAGTCGCTTGCGCAGAAGGCCGGCCTGAACCTGCACCTGATGACGCACACGGGCGCGAGGGCCTTCACCTGCCACCTCTGCCACGCAGCGTTTGGCGCCAAGTCGGCGCTGGTGAAGCACGTCGAGTCGCACTTCGGAGTGCAGGCGGCGGTCAGAGGGACCGCTCTGCCGGGCGGTCCGAGCTGGGCAGAGGAAACGCAAGTTAAGCAACAAGACGCCGCAGCACGGTCAGGCACCGGAAACCCGTCGGAATCGAGCAAGTACCTTTGGCGTCGTCTTCGTCTCGGAATCGCGCGAGGATTTTCCGAATCCCAAAGAGAAGGGCCTACATCAACTTTTTTTTCCTTTTTGCAAAAAAAATTTTTTTAAAGAATATTGTATATATATCACCGTAAAATACCAGGCAAGCACCCACTCAAAATTTTGAGACAATCATGAAAAAATGGGGGATGGGCGCTTGTCCGGTCATCAATTCTACATATAAATGTACTGTGCATATTTTCCCAGATCTTACAAATTTGGTTATGGGCGCTTAATGTAGTGCAGGCGGATGCACGGTATTCTATGGTGCAATGTCTATCGGACATCCGAAGAATATTTCTGTAAAGTTACATTTGAACGAAAGTGTTAATCGGGGCGTTAGAGATGAAGCAGATTGCAACTCTCGCGAAAGAATTTATTTTACGCTAACATTCGAATGCGAGTTTTTCCACGCCAAACGTATCAGACGTTGCGCTCGACCATTTATGATTTTCTGAAAGAAAATTTGTGGCTTTTTACCTCAACGTCCTTAATCCATTTCTAAAAATTATTGGCGAAAAATGTTTTGTGATGGCGTGAGCATTGTTTTTCACCTTTAAAATGGGTGGGAAGCAATAATTGAGTAAAAATCAGACGAGTTCTCGAAACGCCTCACAATCTTTTTTTTAATGCGTTAATAGCATTCTTTGGATACTTCACGCACTTTTCGCCTATGTATCTATCTATCTATCTATCTGGCTATCTAACCTCTTACGCCGCGGGTCGATAAATAAATAAAAAGACCGGCGCCGGCTGGGATTCGAACTGTTGACCCTTTGATCAGCAGGCAGACGCGCTAACCACAGAGCTATGAAGGCAGTCATTCAACGCATTTAAACGGTTGTTTATATCTTGCCATAGGACGCGCTTTACAGCGCTGTCACTATGCTGCGCGCGCGCATGCACGAGGTTATTCCGCTCGTGAGGCTGAGCACGGCCGCTAGCTCACCCTCTCCCGCGCTCGGGAGAGGGTGATGTAGCGGCCGTGCTCAGCCTCACGAGAGCGGAATGAGCCCTCGTGCATGGAACGCGCGCGCACCGGTAGCTGTGACAGCGCTGTAAAGCGCGTCCTATGGTAAAGATATAAACAACCGTTTAGAGTACCGTTGGTTGAGACTAGGCTGAGACGCCAGAAAGTCTGGTCGGTACCATTTTGAGTGTTTGTAGCGTATGGCGCGTGCTTTGCTCGCCTTCCTAAGTGACACAAACGCACGTGCTGGGCTGCGGAGATCGTGCGCAGGGCTGTGAAAGTGTCAACAAATTTAGAATCGCCTCAAGAGTGGGCTGGCGTATCTAGAGTGTGCCGGCCACCTGACGAACGCGCATAACTCCGCACCGTTTGATGCTATTCGCATTAACGTAGATAATCATTCCCAAAGGATGGGTTCTGCTGATTTTTTGTACAAGTTTTGAACTGCTTTTAGCGTGTTTTGTTATAATTATACAATTTTTATAGTTAAAATATACTAAAGCCTCTTTTTTAGTTTTTTTAAGTTATCGCTTTGCATTCCTGGCATTGTTAACTTTCTTTTCGAAAGTCCTGTAGATGTATTACATAAAAAAATTTTGAAGCTCAACTTCAGTATTTTTTTTCTTGCTTTAAAAAATCATTTTGATTAATCTTTATGAATTGAATGCCATAAACTCTAACATCATTATTTTCACATCTTTACTTGGGCTACCCAAGAGTATAATAAATGGCTATTGTAGGCAGCAAAACTGACTTTTTCACAACTTCAGAATTTTTTTAAAGTATTTTGTTGTACTGCTTAAACATTTTTAATTCATAATACATCTACAGGGCTTTCAATAGAAAAAGATATAAAGTGATAATTAAACAATAGCATTTAGATAAGAGCCAATTGTGTTGCATTTTTGTTGATTTTTTACAATATTTAGCATAAAAATTGTCATAGTATACACATAACAAGCTAAACACTGTTCTAATTGCAATTAAATAAATAGTGAAGCATAGATATTGGAGCTTTTAAAAAAAAAAGAGTTAATGGTTGTTTTTCATGTGTTTGTGCCTGCATGAGTCCTTAATATCACAACTGTTTGACACAAAATAGTCACTAAATGCGAAGAAAAGCGAGGAAAACAGAAGTGATCGCCGCAGCGGCACGCTCATTGGCTAGTCACGCGTGACGCGCCACTACCTCATAAGAGGACCATCTCGATTCCTGCTTGCTCAGTTGCTTGCGGAAGTAGGTGGGCGCCGCAGGCTTCTGTTCTTGTAAATCGGGTTCGGCTTCTGTTTTTTAAAATCTTTCGTGATCCAAAAGGGAATGTGTCCAGAGGACCCTCTCTGTGACAAAGTATACTTTGCAGCCAGCGGTAAAGCAGAAGAATGCCCCCCCCCCCCCCCCCGCAGTAATAAAGCCTGACACGAGAAACCGCTTGCGCTGCCGTGACATGGGCCGGCTTCATACGTTTTAGAACGTACTGGCTGCTACTACTGTAGCGCAAAATGCTGACAATAAACGGAGTGCTATGGACAGGACGCGCCAGGCCGGATCAGCGTGACTTTCCCCAAAAGCGGCAGTCAGAGGACAAGAATTTGGCACACATCGGCCTTCATGCTTGGCAGCTGCTGGACACGGGAGCGTGCAGGCTGCGCTGTTCAATAAGGCTGAAGTGGGTTGAAGGGATAGTACAATCGGCTTCGGCGACGGGAGAGCTTCCCTGAAATGAGATAGGTGATGAGAAAGGGTGGTTGTCGTTCTGCCACCCGCGACCCATCCTTGTGATAGTGGTACCTCTGCTGCCTTCTTTTTTGTTTCCCTCCAATTACTACACAATTACAGCTTTAGAAAAAGCGGAGATGTGGCCCGGCAGCCTTAGTTTGATAGTCGACCTGCGGAAAGCTCGCTGGGCCTCTACATCCACATACCCTCCCCAAGATTTGTTGACTGCATTAGGCCGACCACCAAGCATTATCATCAGTCCGATCGCATTTCTCACGGCACAAGAACGCCATTGTACAGACGCCCTGACAGCAATATTTATGAACCCATGGAAGGAAAAATAGCAAAATGTATGTTTACTTGCTAAAAATATGTGGACCTCCGAATGGCACGGGCAACTTTAAAAGGTCCATGCTAAAACAAGTTGCACCGTGAAAGTCTCCCAAGTGACTGGGTAGCGGAGTAGATTAAAAACTTAATAAAACAATCTTGGTAGTGGCAAGGAATTTGGTCACTTCAGCGATATAAAAAGAAACCAAAACTAAAACACTAATATAAGGCAGTTAACACAAAAGAGCCAGTGAAAACCCGCTATTTGGCTTCATGGTCGTGGCTTTTCGAGTACACTGCACACAACTAATAACGTAATAGCTCTTTTCATTGACAGTCAACTTATTATTCCTACCTAGGGTCGTCTCCACTTTACGTGTGCCTTTTAAAGGGGCAGTGCAATGAGTTAATTTGGAAAGAACTGGCAGCTTGCATTTTTTATATTATTTATGCAAGCCCAAGTGATCAAAAACGCGTCACCTTTCCCCTGAAAAACTGCTATTCTGCTGCGTAATCGCAAAGCAAAAAATGAATGATTTGCCGATCTCCAGCACCTGTGGCAGTTACGGGAACTAAAATGACAGCGTCTCTGGGAGATACGCGGAAGTGAGCAAAACCTGTCCCCCTCCGCTGCTACACTCGCCGTCAGCCCCGTGGCGAACCGTCCTTTCGTGTTGATCGCTCGCCTCGACCTTCGACGCATGCTAATCCTTTAAAAAGTCGACAATCGCGGAGGAAGCAGCTGGGGTCTCTGAAGAGAGGACCCAAGGGGAAACCACGTGGACCCCAGAGTACGTCACTCAAAAGTCGACGTGGAGAGTTGAGAGGCACTTTGACCTTCGATTTGTTTCATTTTTTTAAAAATAAGAACTAGCGCTCGCAAGAAAATACGGTTTTCTGTTCTTCGTTCTCATAGGTGACGCAGATTAATTTCCGCAGTTAATTGTCCTAAGTCTAAAAATCGTTGCACCGCCCCTCAAACGGGATGCTGAAACCAAAATCTGGATTCCACAAAACACGGCGGCAAAAGTGTGCAACGGGATGCTACAACCACCAAAACATAACACATACAGCGATTATCTCGAACGGATGACAGTATCTTTATAAAAACGGAGGCGCATATGACAGATATGTTTACGTCTTGTTTTTCCGAGAAGGAGAGGGAGTGGCCTTGCGTCTTCTCACCTCACCGCCTCGAGGGTGCGAAGCGAAGAGAGGAGTGAAACGAGATATCTTTACTGTCACGTGCCTCATCAGCCTCATTCAATTTCGACCGCTTTTTCCAAAGATACGGCCGTCCATTCAAGGTATCGCCTTACAAGTAGTGTGGTAGGGACTGTAGCGTCCCGCCTACATCTCCTGCATATTTTTTAAATCCAAATTTCGGTTCACACCTTTCTTTAATGCGCTGAATTGCCTTTTTACCTTCAAAGATGGTCAGCAGAGCGCTCGGGTTCAGGCGAGCTTTCTTCAGACCGAAACCCATACATACATTGTTTTCATAAGCGCATAGGAACACATTCAAAACAGAAAGCGGGGTACTCAGCTCAAACTTGTCTGTTTTTATAGCGGGAACCAATCCCTTTGAACTCTCGGTGTGGGGAAAGGCCAGTAGGTGGGGAGAACAACTGCGACTGAAGCGCAGTTCGTGCAAGCGACGGCTACACATGAGTACGGCATCGTGCAACAGTGCGAGTCGGTTGCTTTGGCGCCACGGGAATTCTGCAAACCCCTGAAAAATCAAAGGACAGTCAACACGTCAGGCGATTGAGTCAATAGCACGACCAGTCAACATATAAAAGCAAGCGCACTACGGCGGTAAAACGACGATGGCTCAAAAAGTCAGTAAAGCAGCCTACAAGGGAAGTGCGGCCAGCCGCGACGGGGTTCCCTACCCGGAACTTTTGCGACGTCGGCTGACGGGCTTCCTCCTCTCTCCGCTTGCTCTGCTTCGGAGGGGCGTGGCTTCAGCGCTAAAGCGCTTTTCCGTTTAATCTGCGCATAAAATGACCAAACCAATTTGATATTCGTGATGTCTGAGGTCTAATTAACCAGGCTCGGGTGTTTTTTCTCATATTTAAATCCACTTCAACTTCCCTTTAAAACCACGCCATGCCATAAAACAAAAAACAAAAAAACAAAAATTTGTCGAACATATGTTAGGGAAAGGGCAAGGGACCTTGGGACAAAAAGCCATGAACTTTCTTTTAAAGGGACACTGACACCCCCAAAAATTGTTTTTCATTTTTTGCCAGGCGCTTCATTATGGTGTCGGAGGACTACCCAATTAATATTTTGCAACAGAGTAGCGTATTTTTTAATAAATCCAAAAGACGCAACTGCTCGAAACCGAAACCGAAACCCGCGCACGGAGGTCGGAGAAGTGGAGAGAAGAGAGTGAGTGGCGGAAGTCACGTGGCTACACCCGACCGTGCGCTTTTTTTCTTTTTTTTTCTCCTCTTTGCGTAGCAGACGACATGCGGCGTAGCGGGAACTGTTTGCTTGCGATTCTTTTGCAGTTATGTTTGTTCCGCTCGCTGTACTGTACTCCAAGATGAGTTGTTTTGTACATTGAGGAGTTGGAGATGAGTAGTGAGTGCCCGTGGTGAATTTCCATGATCGGCTCCGAAAAGAATACACCCAAGATGTTGCGTGAAGAGCTGGCTCACATGTCCTGCGTCCGAAAAAAGTGGCATTGTGCGACAGAGTTTCCGAAAGATCAACGGGATCGGGACCAATGGCTGGCTGCAATTCCTGTAGAACATTTACGGGCACCTCGGAAAGCGGACGCTACCTGATTTATATGCTCCTTGCATGTTGTGGAAAGTGATTACATTGAGTTCGCAGGTGTCAAAAAGGAAATCCCATACCATTTAATTCAGCGACGTTTCGTCCACAACATTTGTTTGTTATTTTTTGTTTGTTTCTTCAGTGATAATTGTAAAAAAAAGATGTAAACATCAAAAAATGTTTAAAAAAAAAAAGAAAACGACTTTCATTGGGGATTGAACCCGGTCCTGCCGCGTGTGAAGCGGACGTCTTTCCCGCTGAGCTACTAGGGGACCTCGTTACTGGAGGATCTCTTTCCTTAGTAATAATTCAGCCGGTAAACTGTAAGTTGGAAAGTTTGCTGCCGATTTTCCTCCAGCAAAAGCACTCCCAGGTCGAAGTCGGGAAGCACCACGCATTGGCGACATTCGCACCTAGTAAAGAAATCGTACGCGTGCATATTCAACTCGAAGTAGACACGTCGTGCTTGACGTTTGCGCGAGCGATGTCTTCAGCCACGAGAAGGGAGCGACGGCTCGGCGACGTCTTCGTGCAAATCGGCTTGGTGGTCGGGCGTGTCGTACGGGATGAATACCAATTCTTTTGATCAGTCCCAAATTTCTCTTTTAAAGGCAGACAGAATTCGCCGGTACCGCGAACGACAGTTCTGAAGTAGAGGTCCCACGCCCGTCGTCCGCTGCCATCGCCGTCCCCGCGAGTCCCACGATACGCGAAACGACGCACGCACAGAATGCTTCCGGTTCTCTGTGGAACTTTTTTTTCAATCAACGTATTTGTAGCTTTTTAGAAGCCACAAAAAATGGGTTTAATATTTTTTTCTATTTTTAATATTGAGTGTGTGCCTTCAGTGACCCACGACTTTGATTAAATTTGGTGGTCGCGTCGATACCTTAGAAAACGGCCCGTGACCACGGAAAAGAGAGTGAGCGAGACTCGAACCAGCCAGTTCTTGATCAGTAGAGTAGATTGTTGGGCTAGTTGGTTTTGGGACTTGGAAAACATCTTAGCGCTCAAAAACAAGGACAAGTAGAAGAGAAACAGACACCACAGTGCGCTACTAACAACTGATTTTATTTCATGAAACGACACTTATATATACCTTCGGTATTTCTGATTTTGCACCATCATGAGCCACCCCGATGCCAGGTCGCATCATTGAGGAACGCACGTTCCTTGTCAAGTAAATCAATTGAGGATTCCTTTGTCGTGCCAAGAATCCACCCGAGGAGAGTCAAGAGGCTATTTGGAGGTTTTGAGCCATCAGCTGGGCACAGCGCAAGGTTGATGAAGATCCTGCGAGCTGAATGGCAGAGGCAGGCACGCGTCTACAGGGACCTGCTGAGGGCTGTTCTGTGCGACTCTAACCAAGGAAATCGGGACAACCACAATCTGCGGGAGTTCTTCAACATCGTGGAACGCAACACAGAATTCCTTTGGAGGCTGACACTACAGAAGCTCAGGGCCAGTCTTCCGAAGAGGCAACCGGTGGCCCGTGGGAACGTCCAATCTGTGAGTCAAGTGCCCATCCCGGATGATGTAAGACGAGTTCTCGGTTTTGGTCCGAAATTCGCCGTTGAACCAAAGTTGAGTCCACCAGAGCTTATAGGACTTGTTCGTAAAGTTTCGAGATTTGCTCCAGAAGGCGAGATAGAAAGGTGTATTTCCGAGGGAGTGGACGTGATTGTTCGAAACAAACCAGCGGCCGCGTCTCAAAGTCAGGTTAAAAAAGTGGTGTCGTTTTTAAAAGAACACCGGCTTTCGCTCCTTCCAGCTGACAAGGAGGGAGGATTCGTAGTTTTAACGGAAGCGGAATTTGGGAGCAAAGCCCTTGAGGCGATCTCATCAGTGTTTAATCGCCGGGATGATGTGTCTCTAAAAAAGCTGAGATTAGAGGCAGTGAGACGATGCAAAATGTTGAACCTTCATCAGCTAGCTCAGAGCATCAATAAGAATAAAGATGGGTGCTTGCAAATTATGTTTAGCGCCAAGACTCACAAAGAGCAATGTCCCCTGAGGGTCATAGTATCAGAGATGGGCTCATGGCAGAAGCCGGTCGCGCTTTTTCTCCAGGACAAATTGGAAGTTTTAGGTTTTAACGATCCATTTTTGGTGAGAAATTCTGACGATATTTTAGATTTTTTAAAAGATAACTCCGACAAGGGATTTTCAGCCTGTTCATTTGACATCAAAGATTTGTATTATTCTTTGCCGCACGACAAGTTACTAACATCCGTGGAACATTGTATCGATCGCTTTGGTACAGTGGCCTTCCAGAATCAAATCGGCATGACGGAAGAGAGTTTCATTGAAATGCTCTCGTTTTATCTTAAATCGACGTTTGTGGAATGGAATGACGGGGTCTATATACAAAAACAAGGGGTATGCATTGGCTCATGCTTGGCACCCATCCTCAGTAACATATTTTTAGCCCATCAGGACAAAGTTCTTTTTGAGCACTTTAATGAAGGCAACGATTTTAATGAAATCAAAGTTTTTAGATTTGTGGATGATTTTTTAGTTCTGTTCAACCATGGGCCTGCAGGAGTCCAGTCGAGAGTGGATAACCTCTTTACTGTTTTTAAGAACGTCTTACACCCCCTCATACTAACCCAGGAACTACCGGTAGATGATGTGTTGCAGTTCCTTGATATCAGACTCACCTTTTCTGAACGACATGTGTGTTGGATGTACCACCCTAGAGCCCAAAAACCACTGTTGCCGTACAATTCAGCTCATACGAAACTGGTAAAAAGGAGCATTGCCAATATGTGCGTATTGAACGCCCTCAAAAAATCGTGCCACCATGTGATGTCAGAAGGCCTGAGCACGCAGTATAGGCGGTTGTTGGCAGCTGGCTTCCCGAAGAATGTAGTGGTGTCAGTGGCAGAGATCGTATTAAAAAGATTACGTAATGAGGATTGCCCTCGCCCAACGGTTCTCAGAGATAAACAAAAGGTCGCGGTGATACCGTACATTCACAAAACGGCGCATGGCCTGAAAAAGGTGGCCAATAGATCGAACGTAAAAGTGGTATTTTCCGCACCAAACAAACTTAGTAGATTATGTAGGATGACAGATCCGTTTCGTAAGGCTCCTTCTGGCTGTGCGGTGAAACACAGGGATCCCTTCGTTGAATGTGCGGAGGAAGTAGTGTACCAGATCCCCCTATCATGCGGAAACAAGTATATAGGGCAGACCGGTAGGTGTGTTAATGATAGGCTAAGGGAACACAAACTTAAAGTAGGAAACTATCGGGACGGGCATCTGTCTGATCATTGTCAAAACTGCAAGTGTGTGCCGTTGTTTTCCAAGTGCAAGATCCTGGCGAGGCACAAGGAAAAAACTGTGAGGGAAATAGTCGAGGCACACGAGATTAAGAAGGGTGGGGCAGCATGTGTCAGCGTGGCCTCAATTGATTTACTTGACAAGGAACGTGCGTTCCTCAATGACGCGGCCTGGCATCGGGGTGGCTCATGATGGGGCAAAATCAGAAATACCGAAGGTATATAAGTGTCGTTTCATGAAATAAAATCAGTTGTTAGTAGCGCACTGTGGTGTCTGTTTCTCTTCTACTTGTCCTTGTTTTTGAGCTGCTAAGATGTTTTCCAAGTTCTTGATCGGCGGTTTTCGAGCGGAAAGAAACCGAATTCGAGTCGCAAATTGTGTTCTGGGTGGTTGGTCTCTCATATGTCATGTACAACTAAAAACCTCGGCGAGCATAAACACCCTGTCAGTGTCCCTTTAAAAAACCCCTAAAAAGAAAAAAAAAGTTTTTTTAAACAGTCTGTTTGAGACACGTGTGTCAAAAAAGTAATATTAAGTGGAAAAATTTTTTTAAGAGCATTATTAACGGCGCGAGACGAAATTTAGTTGGTAGTCACCTCCTTTCCACTTGTTTTCTATCGGCATTTCGGGCGTGTGGAGGTGAGGTGGATCGGTTTGGCCATCACGTTGAGGTGGAGAGAGTGTGTGACCATTCCGTAACGTGGTGGATTTCGCACAGAATTTAAAATAAATCTCGCACGGCAGCACCGACTAGCTAGCAAACAAAAACAAAACAAAAAGCACAGTGACATTAGGTTTATAGGGATAGGTTTATCAGAGATCCACGAAGCCGCACTTGGGCCTCCAAAGAGTCACAGGAGGCTCGCGCGACGCGGTTTGGTTACCACTGGTCTATATCAATGGTCGATTCATCTAAAATTGCTCCGTAAGGCCTACGGGCCTTAAGGGTGTTGAAATAAACCAAGCGAAGAAAATGAAGCTCTTTGAAATGTCCAATGTCGAGGTGCCTCTAGGTAACCGCCGGCTTAGCACCTGACATTGTACAGTGCGGAAGTCGCGACTCACTTCGCCTTCGTCTTCCCTCCGAACAGCCGACGAGGAACGGGACTCGGACGAGGACGAGGCCAGGACGCAGCTGAAGCTGATGCACACCTTCGTCTGCGGAGTCTGTGACTACGCCAGCCAGAACGAGAACATCATGATGCGCCACCGCAGGGACCACGCCGGGGTGAGGCCCCTGCAGTGCCACGTGTGCCACAGAGAGTTCTCGGAGTCCTCCCTGCTCAACGCACACGTGTGGACCCACGCCACCACCCGGCCCTACCAGTGCGACCAGTGTCACCTACGTTTCCGGAACAAGGGGCACCTCAGGGACCATGTCCGGACGCACACCGGGGAGCGGCCGTTTGCCTGCGGCTTCTGCGGCGAGAAGTTCCGCCGGAAGACCACCCTGGCCAGTCACACGTTGAGGCACACGGGGGAGAAGCCGTTTGCCTGCCACCTGTGCCCGGAGACGTTCGTGCGCAATAGCGCGCTGCAGAACCACCTTGAGACGCACGAGAGCAAGTAGTGGTTCGAGCGTCTGCGATGTCTGGCGGCATGGTGGAGTTTTTTTTCTATTTTTTCTTTCATACTTTTTTTTTTGTGCCGTCTGCGTTTTTGAAGTTCGTACCAGGGCTGGTGCAAGGACACGGTGTCACACTGTGCGCGGTCGCCGCGACGGCTTGGAACGGAAGATGTGGCAGTAGAATTCATCCAAGGCGGTAAGCTGTTAGAAACTTTTACCTTTCTAGAGGTGGAGGACTTTGCACCCTTTTATTGTAAGGATCATTGAGTCGAACCCGGATATATTGAATTCAAAGGGAATTGTAAAATAGTTTATCAATAATTGGAAATACAAAAATATGTTAAATTAAGCTAATGTTGAAATTGCCTGGCATTTCTATAATACCGAAGGTTGCGACAAACGGGAATTTACCAAATAAAGCATCCAAGAGCTGCTAAATACAGTAGAGCATAGTTGGCGGAGACTTCAAACACTGCCGCGCTTACACGCACACTTGGCTAGTACCTCCACACAGCATAACCAACAAAAAAATAAAAAAAATAAAGAAAAACGAGACATTAAAAAAAGCTTTCAGCCTTTCCACTTTGGGGAAGAAGGAAGACCAGTGAAGTTGTACTGTTGTGGGAATGAAGTAATGGTCGGCCGCAAGTCGGCAAGCCAGAGTGGATAGGGTACCGCCTTCCATGAGCGACGGTGACAACCGGCAGGCCGGTTGTTTGGTTGCTGCCGTTGCTCATAGATGGCGGTAGCTGTCCAGAGTTTAGTGTCATCATTTTTTTTGCTGGCAGACACGATAATGGGGAAACAAGCCCTTAACAGCTTCACTGTAAAATCTCTATCCATTGAAAAAGTTAAGCGAGCAACAAAAAGAAAACTCACTAAATTCAGACAACAAAAAAAAGAAAGGCAAAAAAAAGGGCAAAGCAGTATGGCTAAAGTAGAAGGTAAACAAAGAAAAAAAAGCTCACTAAATTCAAGCAGCAAAAAAAAAAAAAAAAGAAAGGCAAAGCAATAACGGCACAAGAAAAAGGTAAACAAATATAAGACATTCAAAGTGTGATTCCACAACCATTGTTGTCGACACACTCGACTTGCAGAAGACTTTTTTTTTGTTCGCTTATTTTATTTTGGGGCTTGGGAGTCTCGCAGCATCAGCAGTGTTCGGGGAAAGGGTGCAGGCTACCGTTGAGACAGTGGGCACTCCCTGCTCTCAGAATGCCTGCACACTTACCCTATCCCCTTCCCCTTGGTTTTGCCATTCTCCGCTTACAACTGCTCTTCCATTGCCTTGCCTATCTTCCAGCATGTATGCTGGCTTGGTGGTCTGCCAGCCATGCCATACACGCTGTGCTCACCGCCTGCGCAATCGGATCGCGAGAAAAGCAACATCTATATCGAGCTATATGAAGTGTCCCCGCCATAAAAGCTCATAAAAATTTGATGAAAAAAAAAAAAAACTGTAAAAAACGTTTTTATAGTATTACATGTGATTTTCAAGGGGATGGTTGGACTGTTAGTTATAAACAATAATTCGAAATACCCGAGTGTGATATGACCGGGCTCGACTGTATTTTGTTATGGAAGTGTCTAGCAGGCCTGGCTTGGAAAGATGTGGTGTAATTATCTTCACCTTTTGCAAGCTTGTTATCCCGTTACCTTTATAAATTCAAAGCTTCATCGAAGTACACATTTGCTCCCAAAGCACTCCAGTCCGTAAAATTCACTGAAGTGCTATTCAGACCAGCTTTACTTTTCTTAGTTGTCATTTGAGTACATTTGCTTGGGTTCAATCTGCTTTTATCGTGTTTTGTTTGTGAGCATTGGCCCAGTTTCTGCAGTGAAAACAACAAACCATTAATATAGTGTTTTTTCAAAATCATCTCACTCAGTACGAAAAAATCTGAGGCAGAACTACTTTCATTAATATTTATATTGCTTCTTCTGATTGGGATGCAGTCTGGTTTGATAAAGTGGAGTAAAGCCAATTGTGACTCACCGTCAAAGTTGTGACTAATTTCGCTTTTCTTGAAAACTCGAAACCATTAGCAGCTTGGAGGCAATTCGGAAACATCATTTTAAAAATGATATTAATGAGTAACCTGTTGTATTGTATTGTTCTGCTATGATGACTAGATGGCTGTTAATATAACTTGAAAGTTCATTTTTACAATTGTTTTGATTTCTGTTTTATAATGAACCCTGCAGATTGTCCTCATATACAAAACTGGCATATCTGAGCAAAGCTTGTCTGCACCTGTCTGTTAGTGTGCTGATCAGCTTTGAAAAGCAATAAAATCCATCCTAATGGCTTGTTTTTTTAAATTTAAATAAATAAAGGTCAGAACCAAGTTTATTGAATTTCAACGGGCAACCTTCTATTTTTATACTGTGTGATAGAGCTTGTGGTCGAACTTGCTTGCTATGTGGTCGAACATGGCATATATAACAAGCAGGACTTGGGTTTCTTGGAAGCTTTTCTGTTACTCCTTTTAATGCTTATAATTAGGGTTCACCAATGCTCTCCTGGAAACTGTTGCTTTTCGTGTTTTGAAACTTGAGTCTTGGTGATATACGTGATAAACTGGTTAACTTGCAAGATTAACTTGGTTGCTTGTAATCTTTTGTAATTTCTATTGGTTAATAATGATGCAAAGTGCAAAACTTCCTCTTTGTGTGGATGTTCCAGACGGCTCAGCTTTCTACTCGTTGGACGATCGAAAATGATGTAACCAAAGCTTAAAGGGCGGGGCCCTGCGATCATATTTAAGCGTCTACCTTTTTTGCGTTTTCCACGTCTCTTGGGGTTCGGGCAAGCCAGCGGGAATGGGAGAGAGTAACTAAATATCAGTGCGTCATATTTTAGCTGGACGACGCGGAAACGTCCTCCACCTACAGGGACGACCCGCATTGCCGAAAAGCGCGCGAAATGTGAAGTCTTTGGTCCTGGGCTTAATACAGGTCAGAGCTGCTAAAAGCTTCTTTTAGTCGAAATACAAAATTTAAGTGGCGCGAGCCGCTTCAATTATTTATAAAAGTAGTTTTTGTTCTGTATCTTAGATCAGAAAAGAAACGCGTGCAGTTTATAAAGTACGGAAACAAGAAAGGACCCGTCGACATACCCGCCACCAAGCGGTGGAAAAGGCGGCGCATACTAGGAAGGGGTAGTGGGATCGGGCACCGACGAGCGGCGAGCGTAGAAAGGTCCCGGATGTACGCGGTGGTGCTGCGGTCGTACGCAGTGTCGAGAATCCGACCGGTTCCGAGCGTCCGAAGGCCTTCGGCAAGCAGCTTTGGCTTGCGGTTTGGCCGTGTGGCGGTATGGCAGCGCGTAGTGGCTCCCTCTCTGAACTGATCTTTAACCCGTGTTTGCTGTCGTTGTGTGCCAATGAAGCAGCCATGCCGAATTAGTGTTTAATCGTGCAGCAATGCAACGCGAGCCGCCCTGGCTGCCTGCTTCATATAGCCTATCCAGAACATGCTTTAGTGGCGCCCTCTTGAGCTGTCGACACGGAGTGCCGCAGCCGTGAGCGCTCGCTGAGCTCTACTACCTCTCCTCTAGTTCACGGCCACTCAAGCAACCAAGGACATCATGAAGGAGGTTATTTTTTGCTAGTTTTTGTAATTTTAATTTGCCTGTAGCTTTTAAAATAAAGTGAAATTTGAGAAACGAAAAGTTTCACTAAGTTACTACGTTCAGTGCGCCAGGTTTGGTGCAAATTAAAAACGAGTAAAAAAGTCCCTTTAATAACTTGACCTCTGGTTTGTTCACCTACCCAAATGCTCCTTTATAGGCTACATTTGAACGTGCATGTAGCCTCATGATTTCATACATTGCATACTTTATAGACTGCTGCGATGTCACCTTTCATATTTTAGAGCAGCTACCTGTACCTGTGTTCACCTCAAGAACCTTAGTAAAACAAGTCCGGCTCCTCCCGAAGCATTACCGATTTCCCCCTTTATGTGGATAATAAAAATATATGTAGGTGCCTTTTAGATCAGAAATATGTTATCTTATCAAGACTTACGCATTCCAAATGCCAGAGGCATAGTTTTTTCTTCTGACAACCAAATCTCAGTGAGAACAACTTTAGCGTGAACAATGTGCAAAACTTGCTTTTTTCTTGAGGTGGAAACGGGTATGAGTTACGTACACAGCTTGCTTTGTCTTTTTGTCAAAATGCAGGATGCTGAGGTGCCACGATATAACCGCCAGCGTGCCAGGAGTGGGGTCGAAGCGCCCTCACTTTGTGTGCCACTAAAATTCTCTCTCTGCACCAACACCCATTGCACCTTCATCTTTCTCTTTCCCGGACAGGTGACAAAGTTCGAACATTGACAGTGACCTCGACAATGAGCTGTGTATGCGCCGCCCAGAACGAACATAAGATGGTGCACCACCCGAGCTCCGGCAGCTTCAGTGCATCGTCTGCAACGAGAAGTTCCCTTTTTGTTTCCTGCTTGACGAGCTCTTACAGTCTCATGTTTTGGGCCACCGCAAAATACCGAACATGCACCCATTTTGCAATAAGAGTTTGAAACATGTGTGTTACATTTGAAATGTAAGCAAAGGGCACATCGAGCACGCAGCCTAGAAATCTCTTCAGCCCACCAAGCTAGTGGTGCCTGGAACGCGTTTCCGACTGGTGTGTTTACTGCGTCCAAAAAATGGTCCTCTGATTTCGCCCGATGACGTCATACAGTGTCATGCTGTCGCTGGTCGGAACCCCTGGTGGTGTCCCAGCAGCTGTGGTGGATGTAGCAGACGCCAGTTCTGCTGCAAATCGCTCTTCATCGTGACAGTCCACGGAACGGCGCAGCAGCAGGAAGCTGGGACGCCTGGGACAACAGCGACACTCGCCTTGTCCTTTTCGCCAGCATTTCTACGACCAATGCCGCCAGGATCGCGACGTCCGGCAGCATGACACTCGCGTCTGTGACGTCATTCGTTGCCACTTCGGGATCCACTTTTGATGTATGGGCGGGATAGGACTCTGAACGCACCAGACGGAGACGCACTCCAGGCACCATAACCAAGCCAACCAAGGTGCTCCTCTGCGTCACGTTCTCCTCTAGAAGGCCAGTACAAAGTTGTAAATCTTGATGATGCAGAGTACACCAGCGCGAAGCAGGCTGGACGAGTGTAGTTCGGCTACTTTAAAATTTGGGGGTTCTGCGAGAACCTTGCTCCAGGAGATGAAGCAAGGGCCTATCCTACGATGTGCCCTTTGTGCTCATTCCCTGTTGTGGAACGTAACAGGTGACCCATTTTGTCCTGATTATATTTATGGTCGAACCTTGCTCGGTATTTAACGGTAACATGCTGTGTAATTTCTCTCGACAAGTTTGCAGAAATCTTGGCCATAGTTCAGCTTCGTTGACTTTCAAAACTTGCGCA